>JAXCGZ010013337.1:5000-10000 GCA_037179515.1 Halocaridina rubra | reverse complement strand
GTGCAAGTATCGTGTCAACCTGTTCTAGAGTTTATGATATTGTAAAAAGGAAAAATTAACTCAAATACACAAATACACATGAACATGTACACAAACTCACACTACACGCACACATACAGATAAACTTTTATGAGATTCTGTTTGTACTCTACGTATAGTTCGTACACCCACACAGATGTGTTTTTAATCGCAGGGATTAACTCAGAGATTCCACGAACTCTAGAAATGATTCTTAGGATTCATTGATTTGATATCAACTTTTAGCCAACCTTCCCTCAGCTGTTCTGGAGTTCACCAGTGATGGTTGCTAAGCGTATAATATATAAATACACTCACACAGGAGACTTAAGAAACTGGAAGTAATGGCTAGAATAAAGGGATATGCCTTTGGAATGGATAAAAACTTACTTAGAAGGAAGAGAACAGAGGGTTAGAGTAAGACACTCAGTGTCTGAATTGAGAAGGGCTAGTAGTGGTGTTCCACAGGGTTTAGTTTTAGGGCTATTTTTATTCCTCGTATTCGTAAATGACCTGACAGAGTCTGTAAATTCCTTCTTGAATATGTTAGCATATGTTGCAAATATTGTGCAAAAGTAAGGGACGAGAACAATGGCAGAGAACTTCAGGTAGACCTAAATAGTCTGCATGAGTGATCAGAAAAGTGGCAAATGAAATTAATACTTCAAAATGTAGGTAATGAAAATGGATGCAAGTACGAGAAGGCCCAAGCTTTGATACTTAATACCAGATGCAAAACATCAAGAGACAGAGAATGAGAAAGATCTAAGAGTAAACATATTGGCAGATTTGTCTCAGGAAATATATATAATTGACATTGCTTTCTTAGTAAGAGTAGCCTTCAGACACACAAACAAGGAAATGGTCAGGAATATTTATGTAACATATGTGAGGCCAAAGCTTGAATATGTAGCCCCATTTTGGAATCCACACTTGAAAGAGCATATAAATGAGCTGGATAATTTTCAATGCCACGAAACTGGTGCCACAAATATGCAAATTCAGTTATGAGGAGAGGCTTAGGAAATTAAACTTACCATTACTCGAAGCTAGAAGATTAAAGGGGGATATGGTGACGGTTTTAAATTCCTTCATGTTTCCGAGAGAGAGTGGATAGGGATAGATAATTTGATACAGCTGGCTCTAGAGCTAGAGGTCATAATTTGAAGCTTCGCAAGAAAACTACTTTGCAGGATGTAAGGAAGTACTCTTCTTAGCGTGAGAATAGTTGATGACTGGACTTCGCTAAGCGAGGAGGTAGTTACTGCTAACTCAATTCATAGATTTAAGGACAGATATGATAAGTATCAATGAGTGTAAAAATGGAACAGACCAGGAGACGGGGAGGTAAGAGCACATGACTCTCTCCCGTAATCACTATTAGGTAATTACAATTAGGTAAGTGATACATACACATACATGCTCACAACTCTAAGTTTCGGCGTTAATCTTCTAATGCTGTTCTAGATATTTACTAGAGCCCTAGAGGAAGGAGGGGGGCGGACATTAAAGTATATGTAATACATATGCTAAGAAGGGGGGGTAAGGGGGGTGAAGGAATAAAAATATCCACTTATAATTTCACTCTTTTTCCTTAATGACCATAATAGCAGTCATAAGTAAAGTGTCTCAACAAGGCAACTGGACTCTATACTTCACCGCGTGTCAAATGACCGCAAATTACTCCTTGAAATATGTTCACCTATTTGCGATGTGGCAGTCCCCTTTTAAGAGTAATAATGACTCTAAAATGTATGTATGTGCGCAAAGACACACACACACACACACTCACACGCACTCATACGCACACGTATGCGTATCGAATCCGTGCAATTGTTCATATAGTGTACAGTCGTGAGTAAAAGTGACTTAATTAAAATATGTACATAAATGTTCTTAAAAATTCTATTATTATTATTATTATTATTATTATTATTATTATTATTATAATTATTATTATTATTATTATTATTATTATTATTATTATTATTATTATTATTATTATTATTATTATTATTATTATTTATTATTATTATTATTATTATTATTATTATTATTATTATTATTATTGGTAGTAGTAGTAGTGGTAGTAGTAGCAGTAGTATTAGTAATCATTATTATTATTATTATTATTATTATTATTATTATTATTATTATTATTATTATTATTATTATTATTATTATTATTATTATTATTATTATTATTATTATTATTATTATTATTATTATTATTATTATCTCTTCCTTCACTGTACTGCTTCCTAACAATGACCTTTGATCAGCAGCTCTTCCTATGTTCATATAGGGTAGCTGTATAGGATCAGCCTCTTGGAGATTAGCATTGATTATGGCTCAAAATTTTACGGTTATATGGTCTTCCTGACATCAACTCCCTCCACTGATCCAGTCTTTGGACCGGCATATAGCTGAGTTGGTATGTTCCCCCAGTGGCTGAATTGTTCCGCAGTGACTAGATAGCTCCCCCAGTGGATGCACCGCTCTATTTGTTCTTGGCTAGCTCTTCTTGTGGCTGACTTACTCCCAAAATGTTTGATTTACTCCGCCATTGGTTCTAACTTGGTACCTCAGGGTTGGCTTACTCCCAGCTATTGCTCCCCCGAAAGTCCCCCAATGCCTGGGTTGCTCCCCCAGGGGTTGGCTTGCTCCCCCAGAGGCTGGATTATTCCCCCAGTGACTGATTTACTCTCCCCATTGGTTAGATTGCTCCTCCAGGGGTTAGCTTGCTTCCTCAGGGGTTAGCTTGCTCCTCCAAGGGTTAGCTTGCTCCCCCAGGGGTTAGCTTGCTCCCCCAGAGGCTGGATTACTCCCCCAGTGACTGACTTAATCTCCCCATTGGTTAGATTGCTCCCCCAGCTTCTGGCTTTGCTCCTCCAGAGGTTGGCTTGCTCCTCCAAGGGTTAGCTTGCTCCCCCAGGGGTTAGCTTGCTCCCCCCAGAGGCTGGATTTCTCCCTCAGTGACTGACATACTCTCCCCATTGGTTAGATTGCTCCCCCAGCTTCTGGCTTTGCTCCTCCAGAGGTTGGCTTGCTCCTCCAAGGGTTAACTTGCTCCCCCAGGGGTTAGCTTGCTCCCCCAGAGGCTGGATTTCTCCCTCAGTGACTGACATACTCTCCCCATTGTATAGATTGCTCCCCCAGCTTCTGGCTTTGCTCCTCCAGAGGTTGGCTTGGTCCTCCATGGGTTAGCTTGCTCCCCCAGGGGTTAGCTTGCTCCCCATGTGGCTGGATTTTTCCACTCAATAGTTGAATTGCTGCTCTCTCAGTGACTGGATTGCTTCCCAGAGGCTGGATTGCTTTCACATTAGCTGACTTGCTCCTCCAGTGACTGATTCGCAACGCCAGTGGTTTGATTGCTCTCAAAATGGCTTGATCACTCCCGTTGTTGGTGGCTTGCCCAATCAGTGGCTGGCTTGATCCTACAGGGGCTGGATTATTCCCCCAGTAATTGGATTGCTCCACCCAGTGGCTCTAGTGGTCCCTCAATAGTGGCTTGCTGCCACAGTGGCTGACATGCTCCCCAGGTGGCTGGCTTGCTGCTCCAATGACTGGCTTGCTGCCTTAGAAGCTGGATTGTTCCCCAGTGCCTAGATTGCTCCCCCAGTGCATGGATTGCTCCCCCAGTGAATGGATGGCTCCCTCAGTGACTGGATTGCTCCCCTAGTGGCTGGATTGCTCCCCCAGTGACTGAATTACTCCCACAGTACCTGGATTGCTCCCCCAGTGCCTGGGTTGCTCCCCCAGTGCCAGGATTGCTCTCCCAGTGCCTGGATTGCTCCCCTAATGGCTGGATTGCTCCCCCAGTGGCTGGATTACTTCGCTAACAATGACCACGAGTACTTAATCAGCCTTGGACAATTGACTTCACCATGAATTGTTGTCGTACATAATTTGGGAACGGGGGTCATTATATAATAATTCTCGATAGCTGGGGTTGAATCGCTGATGACGTGAGTATGTGTGTACACACAATTAAGGGAACTCGGGAGTTTTTTTTTTAAAGCATTGTTGCCCTTGTGTTGATGTTGTTGTTGTCGGTTGCTGTTGTTGTTGTCGTCGTTGTAATTGCAATACACGTAGATCAAGTAACTGATGTTTGGAAATGAAAGAGAAATTAATTGACAAAAGACATCCGAAATGAGAGAGAGAGAGAGAGAGAGAGAGAGAGAGAGAGAGAGAGAGAGAGAGAGAGAGAGAGAGAGAGAGAGAGAGAGAGAGAGAGAGAGAGAGAGAGAGAGAGAGAGAGAGAGAGAGAGAGAGAGAGAGAGAGAGAGAGAGAGAGAGTTAAATTAAATTAAATTAAATTACTTTATTTCCAATAATTACAGAGAGAGAGAGAGAATGTACTTACGATGATAAGAATTATGTCTGCGGAACGGCTTACAGTGTATAAATCATTATTTCGTAACAGAGGAAACTGAATGTAAGGACAGGCCTTTTCAACATCACCACTAGAATTATTTCTGTTAATTTATTAGCTAAGGTATATATTATTTTATATGATCAAACCTTTGCAATGGCTCTCAGATTAAGGTAATATGTTCTTTTACCTTATTTGCTAAACTTTAATCCCATAAAGGAGTTTAGGAAAACGTCCGTATAAGAGTTAACGAGTTGTGAAAAAAAAAAGTGTTGATCAATCATTGATCTGCCTTCATAACGGATACCCACAAAAGATGAGGTAAGACACTTCTTGTTACATTTATCTAAGCTAGTATGGTGTCGTCACCGTGGCTCAAGCTGTAGCGTCCGCGACTCTGAGGCGTGTTAGGCGTCAGGTCAAGGGTTCGCGCCCCGTCACGGTCTGAGGTTAGCAAGGGCATGCACTTATGGTAATGATTACATCTGCCAAAATAAGTCCTTCATAAGAAGGTAACCGTCCTAGCCCTTGGTAGAAAAGGGAGTCCGTGACGTAAAACCGGAACTGACGTAAATATGTCAGAGATTTTATTTTCACAGGTGCT
>JAXCGZ010013336.1:132500-135736 GCA_037179515.1 Halocaridina rubra | reverse complement strand
AAAGTGTACAACAAGAGTAGCAAAGATCAAGAAAGTCGGTTGATAAGGAACTTGCGGTATTAAGAATTGGATGAGATGAAGGAATGCAGAAGATAAAAAGAGTAGGCCAAACATAGAAAATTGTTGGATAAAAGGAGCACTCTGAGATGAGGAAGTACGTGGGAAAAAAAAAAAAGAATTGGCAAAGAACGAATGTAGCTGGGGAAAAAAAAGAGGCGGTGGTAACTCTGTTGATGAAAATGAGTTGGTCTGAGATGTAGTTTATTGTTCTCACAGTATTAGGCTACATACACACTGTGGTCGATCAGTTTCTTGTCTGTCATATTATTGTGTCCATAACTTTGATTTAGCTTTTCTAATATTAATAAACTAGATTTATGTTTTTCTTTCTTGTTTTCTTGGTGCCCAGTCCTTGATGAGGATTTTTTTTATTGGGGGGGGGGGGTCCGTCCCGGTGTCACACTTTATATAATGAAAATATTAAGATGAACCAAATTCGGACACTTGGTGGATAAGAAAGAGTAGGCTAAGGTGTAGAGCATTTGTGTTCTCAATGTTAGGTTATTGTTATATGATCAGTGAACGTCAGTTGTAGGAGGTACTTTTATGTTAATTGAAGTAAAAATTAATTAATCTGAAATAACTGATCTATGTGAATAAAAACTATAGCTATAACTTGGGCTACGAGTAAAGATGTAATGTACGTAACACCAATTTCTTTTATCATTTGTGTTAAATGTAATATTTATTGCAGTATGGCACTCCAGCAGTGCCATCTGAACGGTCGCTAGCTCCCTCGTCATTGCCCATAGAGCAAAGTAATCCCCCTATT
Organism: Halocaridina rubra; assembly: GCA_037179515.1. Taxonomy (NCBI): domain Eukaryota; kingdom Metazoa; phylum Arthropoda; class Malacostraca; order Decapoda; family Atyidae; genus Halocaridina; species Halocaridina rubra. The sequence goes on along the minus strand of JAXCGZ010013336.1, from coordinate 134,904 downwards.
TGTTTTCCCTTCTTGATGTCGGCTACCCCCCAGTTAAAGGGGGAAACAGCCAAGGTATATGTGTATATACAATTGTGGTGTATGGACATATTCATAGTTAATACAAACTTTTTAGATTTGTATACTTTATATGCAGGTTTGTAGTACTTTAATTTGTAGTATGTATGAGGATTTTAGTTTATACATTTCTTGGTAAAAGAAAATAATTATATTGCCGGAATTTTTCTGTAATATGTCACGCTATTGGAGTATATCCATTTAACTTTAGTATACCCTGGAGGCTTTGGAAGCACTCTCTCTCTCTCTCTCTCTCTCTCTCTCTCTCTCTAGTTGCCAAGTCGAAATTGGCGAGAGAGATTTTCTTGTACCGGTTCAGTTTGCTTATCACTGCTTTTGTGCAAGTATACTTTACCCCCCCCCCCCTTTTTCCATCAAATAAATCTAGTCGGGTCGATATGTAACTTTTTTTTTTATTTTTACTCACTAATTAATATTATTTAATTCTGCGAGAACGCCTATTTAATACTGAATATATTCGAAGGCGTTGTAACGTTGTGTGGGGTCGCAGGGTAGCTTTTCAAGCTTAGAACCTCGTAAGGTAAATTGTCCATCTCTTGTAACTCGTGTTAAAAAAGACGAGTAATTATCAGAAATCTTGCTCTTTTTTTTTTTTAAAGCAATGTGATTTGGTGGATAAATGTAACATAAATCAGTGAGAATACTACTTAACTTCAACTGCAAACGAGTGAATGTGTTTGTGTGTGTGTTCGCGCATAAATTGGATTACAAAGGAGCTCACAGTTATGTAATATTTAGGGCGCGGATGTTGGAGATAATAGTGGCGCGTGGCAACTTCATATGCTATCAAGGCCGCTGTGTGTTTGTGTTTTGTTGGTGGAGAGGTTGGCTGCCTGTTTTTGTAGGTAGTATTGGGGGGGTAGGAGAGTTAGGAAGAGGGACCTTATGATATCTTAGCCTCCTCCTCCTTCCTCCAAGACTCCTTATTCTAATCCCCCTTTCCCCCATACTATTAAGTAGTGTCTCCACTAACCTAGAGTGTTTAAAACTGTATCCGTAAGTTTGATTGGGGGTGATCCCTCCTTGATTTCAGTGTTGGCGATTGTACCCCCACAGATCTCCATCTTTTTCTCTCACTCGTGGTCGACCTCCCGAAAGCCGTTTTCTCTCACTCATTTACTCCAATTTTTCTGTCTTGACTCCTTCCGTCCTCTCGTCTTGGGCTTATTTGCAAGCATTTACTTCCGCCATTTTATTGTAGTCTCCGTGGCAAAATAGTAGCGTCCGCGACTCTGAGGCGGCAGGTCGAGGGTTCGCGCCCCGTCATGGTCTGAGGTTAGTAAGGGCATACACTCAGGGTAACGATTACATCTGCCAAAACAAGTCCTTCGCAAGAAGGCAACCGTCCTAGCCCTTAGTTGAAAAGGGAGTTCGTGACGTAAAACCGAAACAACAACAACAACCTCCGCCATTTTATGGATGAGTAGGATATTTGTCTTCAATATCTTATTTCTTATTGCCTCAGGATATGTGTAGGACTGATTTCTGTGGTGGCAACTTTTGATATCTTTATAATTATATTTACGGTTTTTAAGTGCCTTTTGAAGTTGTTGCTTGAGTTGTAACTCTCTCTCTCTCTCTCTCTCTCTCTCTCTCTCTCTCTCTCTCTCTCTCTCTCTCTCTCTCTCTCTCTCTCTCTCTCTCTCTCGCGCTCTCAGTTTTGTCATGTATGACCAATACACGAGATATTTTTTTTAATATAATTTCTCTTGCATTTGTTTCATCATCATTAGCAGAAGAAAGAATGTTAAAAATTTTATACATGTTTAATGTAGATTGCATTATTAAAAGTATGTTTGAAAATATACTTATCTATGACAGCAGTAGTAGTATAGTGGTAGCCGAGTTGATAGTAGTTTAGCATATCACTGTATAAAAAAAAAAAGAATCGACCTGATTGTTCACGTAATAATTTATGCATATTAACTACAACTACCATGGTATACATCACCCACGCACGGTATTCTAATTGTGGGAGAGAGAGAGAGAGAGAGAGGACTCCATTGCAACGCAATGATGTACCGTAGTTTGGAATGTGGTTTCTGTTGCAACCTTCGTATTAGAAAGTTGGTTGTGGAACTTGGTGGCGGAGACTGACACATAGGCTATGGAGGGAGGTGATGAGGATTGCGAAAATTTTACTTTTTCCCCTCTCGTTCCACATGTTTATTTCGTATTCGACACATAAAATATTGTATTAATGAAGATAATACAGAGACATCACTATGAGGAGATATTTATATGTGATAAAATGACAGTATTTTAATTAGTGTATGCTTAGTGACTTGTTAATGGCGGACTTTCACCACAGACTGTTGAGGAAAGT
>JAXCGZ010013336.1:115000-122500 GCA_037179515.1 Halocaridina rubra | reverse complement strand
CCAGCCAACCAGACCCCGAGTACAGTGTGTATCAAATGACTGGTTGACGTCAAGGACTTTCTTTCCTTCTTGACTTCATGTTGAAGTAATGAATATGACAGTTGTCGAGCTCTGCAAAGGAACAACAATTGATGGTAGGACCATAGGGGGTATGATGATGATTTTTATTATTTGCAAGATCCCAAAACGTTTGCATCAGTAAACACATTAAAACATTTTAAAATGTTAATGTTTGTAAGTATATTAAATAATATTAGTAATATTATTATTATTATTATTATTATTATTATTATTACTGCATCACTGTACTCTAACCACAGTACAATAGTATCACTGTACCAAAAGTGAAAGAAAATGATAAGATTTATCGTGCCTAGTAACAAAATCTCTAGTGCTTGCAAACCCCGTTAGAATTCTAGTATAATAAATTTTGTGTGAGGAAAATTCGGCTCACGTCAGTTTGGCGAACAAAATGAAATCGCATCCAGTTAATCTCATAAATCCATATGAAATATTTCCTCATTTTTTTCGGGTGTGGTTCTTCGAGGAAAAACCAAAACTCGGTGATTTATTTGGGCGTAAGTGAAGAAATTTTACGAATAACTACTCGTGTTTCTCACAAGGGATAGATAATAAAGCTAGCCATCATGGCCATAAAAATCATTGCGAATGTGCGTACCAAAAAGACTCGTTGAGAGAAAGATTAGATTCTCTGTAATGGTGAATGATAAATGAGGAGGTTGGGTGAGTTGTCTAGAGAAGAGGTAGGTGAGGAAGTGAACCAACGGGCTCACTCAAGGTCACACATGAACGGGCTTCACCCCTCCCCCCCTACACACACATACACACACACACACACACACACAGTCACACGCGCGCTCGCGCATACACACACACGTATGTTGCTAGTAAAAGCAGAATACGATTGTACACAATGTACTCTCACTCCTGTGTTGCAAAGAAAAGCAGAATGCGATTGAACATATACAATGTACTCTCACAATTGTTGAAAATGAAAGCACAATACTGTATAAACTTTTTTTTTAGAATATGGCCCTAGGGAAAACAAAGTCGTCGTGCCAGAGTACGAAGAACACATAGAGAAAGAGATGGGAATGTTGTGGTATGTCTGATGTGAAAGGCTAATAAGAGATGTGTAAGGAATATCCAAGAATATTCGGTGTTGATGGAGCGATATACTGTATAAACCTTTATGTAGCAAATAAAAGCAGAACGTGAGTTGTCTTACAAATAAAAGCAGAATACTATGAATTATAACCATTAACTTGTATTATAGAAGATGTATGAAGAAAAATAAAGATCATATTTAAATGCAGAATACTATGAATTTCAGCCCTTTAAGTTGTATTATAAAAGATGTATGAAGAAAAATAGAGATCATATATAAGTGCAGAATACTATGAACTATAACCTTTAAGTTGTATTATAAAAGATGTACAGAGAAAAATAAAGATCATATTTAAATGCAGATTACGTGATTCATGTATATGAGATCAGAATACAAAAATGTGTTGATCCCTACGTTGCAAAAAAAAAATAATAATAAAAGAATTATAAAGCATTTGATGTATATCGTTGTAAAATAGGAAGCAGTTTAGATAAACATTTGTATTTAGGTGGTAAAATTTGTTAAATAACTCTAGTATTATGTTATAAATGAAACCAAAATAGGGATTTTTATAGTACAAATCAAAGCAGAAATCTGGAATATATTAAGTAAATAAAGGATTATGCGATATATTTCTATATATAAGGGGAGAATTCTAGTTCATAATTACCAGTTTATAGTCTTAGCTACTCTTTAATGCTGTGCCAAGTGTTTTTCTGTATCAGTTTCATTTACACCTAAGAAGCAGCGGTCATTACAGTTGCAACCGCCAAGAAACGAAGAACAGACTCCACTTTTACGTCATGAGCAGCTCATATGTCATGGGAGTAATGGTGCTGACGTCATCAAACCGCTACGCCATTATCTCTCTCTCTCTCTCTCTCTCTCTCTCTCTCTCTCTCTCTCTCTCTCTCTCTCTCTCTCTCTCTCTCTCTCTCTCAATGTTTTTCCAAACTTCGGTTTATGAACACCTACTCTGTTACATGTAATAATTTTTAGTTGAAACGGAACACGAATATTATATTATTCCTTCTTAATGATTCATGACGTGACGGATTGTATTAAGATGTTCTCCGAGCTCTCTTTTTCATTTATGTTCACTAAATAATTTCACATGATAGCTTTCTACATTAGCAATACGTATTGTGACTAAAAATATCTATATTTCAGTTTCATTCCGTACATATGACTATATCACCAACAACAATAAATGAACCAACTCTTGTAACCAAAATTTTCCTCCAAAATGTTGTTATTATTATTATTATTATTATTATTATTATTATTATTAAGAAGGATGCCAATATCATTGTTATTTAAGATAACATGTTTGAACTACTCGTAGTATTCATACTAGTTGAACTAATTCATTCAAGGACTCAGTGAACTGCCCCTTTGAACGTTCGGTTATGTTTAGACGTCGTATCTTAAACGTACATGTACGTACTAGACAGTATTTGGAATTTCCTGTCGATGTTCTTACGTACTTATTTTACCAGTCTTTGATGTTGTGTATTGGAGTTGCTTAGTGTTATAGACTTTTTTGTTTATTACTGTGTTGGTAATATTTGCACACCAACGCTATTGAATGCACGTTTATTTCATATTATGAATTTCGAAACGTTTTCTGATAAAAGATAGCGGTTTACATATCAAGTATAAGGTTGGATTTTTTATATATTTGTTTGCATATTGGTATGTAACTGTAAATGTTTGCATTTTGTCATACTAAATCTTACGTCATTTGAGATAATTATATGAGATACATTGTGACGACAACGTGAGTACAAAATTATATATGTAAGAGGGGAATATTAAATTTCCTATTTGAAAGTTTATTAATTATTGTTTGGAAGTTAAATAGCCTAACCTAGTCTATTTTTTCCTTTTTCTGCTGCCCTAGTCTATTTGTTCCTTTTTCTGCTGCCCTTGTGTAAATAAATATAAAGCACATTGATAGTACTATTAGTTTTACGACAATTTTACATATTTTTATAACTTCCTTGTTTACGGTTTACTGAACTAATTACTGTATATATTAACGTTTTATTTTCCTCGCGTATTTTTACTTTTTAATATTATTTTTTTCCTTTTTTGTTTTGTTTTATAGAAGCGATCGCTTCATCTCTAGTAGTCAAGTACTTTCTTATATAATTCATTTTATGTATTTGATATTTCTGGGTACAGATTACGAAATAATTTATTATTTGTAGTGGACGTTTCTTGGTAGATTTTATATAAAAAAAATATTTACTATAATCTTTCTCGTTTGTTACTTCGAAAATTGTTACATCCTAGTTTCATATATATATATATATATATATATATATATATATTATATATATATATATATATATATATATATATATATATATATATATATATATATGTGTGTGTGTGTGTGTATATATATATATATCCCCCTGATGGAGGGGGGTTAGAATACTTCCTCCGTATTCCACTACCTGTCGTAAGAGCGAGGGGACTGGGAATCCCCTTCTCTGTATTGTCTTTGCCCAAGAATCAGGGTATTTTACCTTGACTCAGCCACTCCCCTTATAAGGGGAAAAATGGCTCGTGTGTGTGTGTGTGTGTGTATATATATATATATATATATATATATATATATATATATATATATATATATATATATAATGATGGAGGGGGGTTAGAATACTTCCTCCGTGTTCCACTACGTGTCATAAGAGCGAGGGGACTGGGAATCCCCTTCTCTGTATTGTCTTTTCCCAAGAGTCAGGGTATTTTACCTTGACTCAGCCACTCCCCTTATAAGGGGAAAAATGGCTCGTGTGTGTGTGTGTATATATATATATATATATATATATATATATATATATATATATATATATATATATATATATATATATATATATATTTTTTTTTTTTACCCTATGCATAATTATATGCCTAGGGCATATAGTTACTATGCCAAGGCGCTACCAACTACGCCACTGAAGATCTAAAAGACAAACACACCTTACAGCTTTTATCTGCTATACTAGGGATGAACGCATTCTATCTGAATGACACTCTGTTCATATTACAGTTTCCTCCAATCTCACTCGTGCCCTCATTTTCGCATTTTGCAATACACTTATTTGGTCAGTATTGGGTTATTTTTCCAGTCTAAAAATATTTGTAACTTGGCATATTTTGCTATAGGACTCGTATAAGATCATGAGTTTATCATTCCTCTGTTGATAGTTGGAATTTTTAAATTTTTGGAATTGCTTTTCTCCGGTAATAGCAATGTAATCTTATATGTTTAGGAATTGCTTTTAATAGCATTGGAATATTATACGGTTAGGAGTTGCTTGTCTCTGTTATTAGCATTGTAATGTTAATAGAACTGGAACCTTATAAGTTCCGGATTTGATTTTTTTTATAGCACTGGAATCATAAGTTCAGGAATTGCTTTTTCATTTACTTATATGACAGGGCAGATAGGCGTAGCTTGAATTATTCAAATATGAGGTTAGATTAGGTTAGCTTAGTATGTTACATTAAGCCGTGAAGCAGTCGTGTCCGGTAATAAAATTACAGGCTAGGTTAGAAGAGACTTTTTTCTTGTGACTCGTTTCACGTGGTTTCGAAGCAACAGCTGCTGCGCTGAACTCTTCATGCTGAATGGCATTGCTGAAAAATCATGGACTTAAGGATTCATACTTTCGTGCGTCTTGAAACGAGAAGCACTTAAGATTGTTGTTGCTGAATCGTATAGCATTGAAATAGCCTTACGCTGAAATAGCGCTAAATCGTCCAAAACCCTTGTGAGAATATATAATTACTTGCTTTTAATGATTGATAATAGAGTTTTATTACCTAATTTGTAAGTATATTTTTAAATACAGTGTTTAAAAATAATATAATATTAAGTATATAAACAGAGAGAGAGAGAGAGAATAATCCAACTTTTTCGATCCGGGGCGTCAGGCCTATAAAGCTAATTCTCAACTCTGATCTTTTAATAATTATTCAAAATGGATTTTGTGACTAATTAAAGGAAATGGATAGCTAATTTTGAAGGATTAGTCATATGTACCTGATCTTTAAATTCTATCGAGTAAAAACTATCTTAAATATATTTTGGATTAAAAGTAAGCTCATCCTTATCTTTAGCTGATCATTTTAATTGTTAGGCTACGTTTGGTTTATATATAAATTATTACTATAAATAATTACAAGGGTGATAAGTTCTAAGAGAGATTAGCTGTACAAGTGAGGAAGGGATTATCTTCGAGTTGACACTGGGAGGGAATAGTTCCATATCATTCTCTGTATTGTTTCTATGTAAGTGTAAAATGTATGAGAGAGAGAGAGAGAGAGAGAGAGAGAGAGAGAGAGAGAGAGAGAGAGAGAGAGAGAGAGAGAGAGAGAGAGAGATGGCTGCCATTAGCTACGGATAGTTTACCATTTAATCACCAGAGTATCGATTCTCTCTCTCTCTCTCTCCTCTCTCTCTCTCTCTCTCTCTCTCTCTCTCTCTCTCTCTCTCTCTCTCTCTATCTCATGTTTACAATATTTGGAGAACAAGAGACAGGTGAAAGAAAAATTGGGTCTCTTTGTGTTCTTTTGCTCGGCCACGCCCCTTACAAAAGGGAATAGGCCCATTGTATAGAAAATATTATGGAGGTACGATAGCCTTACCTAACCTAACCTGACCTATATTAATCTAACTTAACCCAGTGTCAAATAGTCAATAGTTCACATTGAAAGTCTGCACTTTCATTATTTCGTAATTATATTGTGCATTTCACTTTAATTATCAAGGGGCAGTTGTCTGCTTTAAAATTGTAAGTTAGGGGAAATTGCCCCCCACTACTACTACTACTACTACCACCACTACTACTGCTATTATTATTATTATTATTATTATTATTATTATTATTATTATTTATTCCACCTGAGGGAGGAGGGCTAGAATGCTTCCTCTGTGTTCCCATATGTGTCCTAAGAGTCGACTAAATGGGGCTGAGCAAGGGGACGAGGAATCCCATCCTCTCTATTTTCTTTTCCCAAAGAGTCGGATGCTTTTGCCATAACTCAGTCACTCCCCTTATAAGGGGAAACGTGGCTCATTTACGTAGATAGAATTAGTATTATTGGAATAATGCACTTAGATATTTAAATAATCCCAAGAGTTTACCCCCGTTGCATGGGCCCTAGTTTCGCATCCCAACAGTATGAGGAGGGAAATTGGAATTATTATTATTATTATTATTATTATTATTATTATTATTATTATTATTATTATTAACCAGATTTCAGAAGGATAATATTCAGATAAACTGAACTTGCATCAGATTTTGTCAGATTTATTCCCTTGATGCTTGGCAAATTGCATTAAACGTAATGTCATTGTGATGTTCGTAAGTCAGTTGAAACAATTAAAGGTATCAATCAGTGGTGAGGATTTCAATCGTCTCTAATAAATATCACTCAAGGCATATATTACCTACATTGCATTTAACGAGATAACGAATGTAATTAATATTTGCCTCCCATTATTATTATTATTATTATTATTATTATTATTATTATTATAAATGATATCCTTTTGTTTAAAATGTGTGAATGCACTCTGTATTCTAATATCATTATTATTATTATTATTATTATTATTTTTATTATTATTTTTAGTGGTAGTAGTAGTTGTGGTGGTGGTATGAGAGTTGTCAACGATATTATAAACATTTATTTAAAAGAAAATGAAGATACATATTTTTGGTATAGTAAACCTGATGTGAACATGTATATGTCAGAGTGAGTTCTTGCGTGCATGACCCCAGGAATAAGTCGCAAAAAAGTCGCTGGAAAATATCACTGAGTATAACTGGAAAAACGTTTCTGGGAAAATGACAGGAGAAATAAATCAAGAAAGAATCACAGGAAAAATGTTCACAACTTATACACCGCACTTAACCTAACCTAACCTATCCTGTTTTAAGTTTTTTTTTATTTGTGTATAGTATGTAAATATATTGTGACTTTCTCCATGCCAGAGTTGACTGATTTTTTTTTTCTTGTGACTTTTAATCCGTTCACCTCGTCATATTTACCTATATACAAAAGCCATAACCCCCTTATAAGGGGGATGGCCGAGTCGCAGTGAAACCTTGACTCTTCTTAGGGATAATACGAGAGGCCTCCCCGTCCCTTCACTCCACCCCATCCACTCGACTTTTACTACACTCGAGGGTTCAAATAGAGGGTACTCTGGCCCTCTCCCGAGACTTTCACCTATACATTTTTTTTTTGGCATAATGAAAACAGATGGCACTCATATTCTTACCCTTTGCCCTATTAGCAGGGGGTTTATTTTGCTGAAATCATTTTGTTGTTGTTGTTCC
>JAXCGZ010013336.1:100000-105000 GCA_037179515.1 Halocaridina rubra | reverse complement strand
TCTCTCTCTCTCTCTCTTATATCACTCTTTAGGGTGTTGAGGCGGTCTTTTTGAAAGGGCAGAAGAACCATCCTTTATGGGGGTCTTTTAGTGCCCCCATGCCCCGCTCCCCCTGCAATAAAAGTATGGCGTGAAGTGTTTTTGAGTGTGGCAGATGGGAACAAGGAAAGGTGTTTTTGGACAGTTTAGACTTTTAGATATTGACTTCCCCGTATTACACATTCATTCTCTCTCTCTCTCTCTCTCTCTCTCTCTCTCTCTCTCTCTCTCTCTCTCTCTCTCTCTCTCTCTCTCTCTCTCTCTCTCTCTCTTCTCTCTCTCTCTCTCTCTCTCTCTCTCTCTCTCTCTCTCTCTCTCTCATTCCAGGTTTTTTGCATTTTATTTATCGCAAGTAATACACATTGATATATCTCATTCCAGTTCTTTGCAGTTTTATGTGCCACTAGTAATCCCCATTGATCCCTCACACACGCACATTTCAGGGTTCTGAGTGGAGATTCCTTACCAGAACCCACTCGTATGTCTTGCCTCCATTAAGTCGATATTTACGACTCACAGAGAAACACGTAGGAGATATTCTATACCGCCTCCATAGGAAAAAGATGGATGAACGTAAACTTATTCCCAATCTACATTGCTTATAAATACCTGAACTTCAATGTTACAACGATGAAAATAGGAAAATTAATTTAATGATATTAAACTCCATTGTACACACATTAAGAAATATCTCACTCTCGTGTCATTACGGATTAACATGGACAATTCTTTGGAGTGTCGGTGATTTCCTATAGGTCTAATTGATTATTCAGCCATTGCTTGGAGATTACTAGGCTCATGTAATTGAAGAGGGGACTAGAGCCCTGCTATAGGCAGGCATATAGTTGGGCTTTGTGCCTTCACTGTTCATTGACTTTTAAGATGTAAACAGAATTGAGAAGGAATATACTGTGTGTATGAACCAGAGAAAGTAGTGGTTATACTGATATGGAGCGATTGAACTACGAAAGCAAGAGGACGATCGCATTTTCTACATTCATTATAAGTACATTCTCACGTGACTACAGAGTTCGCTGTGTGGAAGGTTGGGAGCGACTTTGCTTAAGGTTCATTCTTTATCCTTGATAACGACGAATCGGTGTTCATGGGTACAAAGTGTCCGTTAGGTTAGCACTCATTAACACTGTGACGCCGTCGTTCCTAAATGTATCTTTTTTTTTATGATTGTGTCACTAGAACGTGCCAAAAAATATTCTATCTATCTACCTTGGCTGATTCCCCCTTTCATTGGGGGGTAGCCGACATCAAAGAAAGAAAACAATAAGGGGATTACTTTGCTCTGTGGGCAATTTCGAGGGAGCTAGCGACCATTCAGATGGCACTGCTGGAGTGCCACAGCCCATCCTCCCGGCTCTTCCACACCCTGTGTCGCTTCACAACTGCCAACTCCTCCTACTGCCCCTACCACAGTGCTACCTCTGTAAGATGCAGCCCCGTGGTAACAGCAGATGCCCACCAGAGCTGCGTCACAATCGCTCGCCACTCATTCCTATTCCTAGCACGCTCGCTTGCTTTCCTCACATCCATCCTCCTATCATTCGGGGCTCTCCTGACTCCATCCATCCTTCTAAACCTAGGCCTCCCTCTAGCATTTCTCCCATCAACTCTCGCATTCATCACCTTTTTCTGCAGTCTTTCATCATCCATCCTTTCCCCATGACTAAACCATCTCATAACATTCATATCTACTCTGGCTGCAATTTCTCTCCTCACACCCGTTCTTGCTCTCACCATTTCATTCCTAACCCTATCCAACCGAGATACACCAATCATACTCCTCAGGCATTTCATCTCAAACACATTTAGTTTCCGTCTCTCACTTACTTTCATACCCCATAACTCTGATCCATACATCACAGTTGGCACAACCACTTTCTCATACAAGACTTTCTTAACATTCATTTCCAACCCTCTGTTCTTCATCACTCCTTTCAACGCACCCAACACTTTACATCCTTCATTCACTCTGTGACACACATCTGCTTCCACTCCACCATTTGCAGCTATAACCGAGCCTAAATACTTAAACTGATCAACTTCCTCAAGTGTCTCTCCATTCAACATAACATTCGATAATAATTAAAAAAAAAAACAGCCCTCATCAGGTCTGGGCACGAAGAATACATAAAATAAAGAGAAACAGAAATGGAGTGTGTGATGACTTGTCAGATGTGAAGGGATAATATGAGGTGTGTAACGAATATCCAAGAATATTCAGTGTTGATGTAGGGCATAGAATAAAGAACCGTCATATACATAAGCCATTTTTCCCCTTATAAGGAAAGTGGCTGAGTAAGAAAAATGGAATATTGCTTTTTTTTATACCTTATTTTCATGTTTATAGTTGCCCTGATGGATAATGGAAGAAAGTAACACTAGAACAATTAAACATTTATTTCCGTCTTACAATGGGTCTTCTATTACAAAACTAGGAGTACACTTTTAAGTAGACATGTAACTGAGCATATAAGTAAGAGGGTGATACATACACTTACAGTGAACAGAAATATCTTTTCCTAGGAAAAAAAAAGATTACCTTGAATTAACAGATGTGTATAAAGTTATCAATTTACAATGAATAATCAAATAACTGAGTAAAGATTATACATCATAGTAATAGAATAATAATAATTGAAATAAAATAATAATAATTGAAATAAAATAATAATGAATCAGTTTAGAGTAAAAGACACATACACTTACAAGTGAAAAAAGCTTACTTGGATTAATTTCAGTAGAATTTACAAATGTACGAACACTTATATGTAGGCAGTGTATTAGCAGGTAACTGAGTAAAGTGTACACATACAGTGTTCTTGATTATGATTATAATGTTAATAATAAGAAAATATTATTATTATTATTATTATTATTATTATTATTATTATTATTATTATTATAATAGAGTTTTTTGACCAAGCCATTAATTTTCTTTTTTTTTCTTCTCTTACAGCATGTCACGGGAGCGTGACCGCGAGTACCTTAAGCAGCGGGCTAGGGAGGCTCGCGAGAGCCTTGCCGCCTCCTCCGCTACCAAAGAACAAGAGCAGCAGAGGGCCATGTTCGACGTGAAGAAAACCTCCAACAACAAACCCCTGAAAAATAATATGGAAAAGATTCTGGGTCGGTATGAAGTCTTCAAGAGTCTCCGAGGGGATCGATCCAGTCTCTTAGGAGTGTATCAGCAACCGGCCACCCCCATCGCACACAGAGAACCCATCCATGATCCAAATACTTACCAGCCCGTATTCCATCCACCTCTTCAGCCAGCACCCATCTCCGAAACGGGGACTTCGTCATCGACGGCGTCCTCTTCTTCGTCCTCGAATTCGTCGTCGTCGCAGCGATCCTTGCCACCGCCTAATTCCTCTCGGAATAGTACAACGAGACCGCCCAAAACTCTTCCTGGACAGTCCTCCAAACCACCCCATCCCGCGTCGCAGCACGCCCAACCCCGCAACGACGAAGTCAAGGGGAATTTGAAGAGCGGCCCCAGCTCGGGTCCCGGAGATGGTGGCGGTGGATCCTCTAAAGTCTTGTCCTCGACCAAACCCAACTTACCACCACTGAAGTTGGAAAGCGGTGGAGGTGGCGATGTTTCTGCCGATGATCCAGTCCTGCAGAAGATTCGCTCTGAAATGACCATCAAGAATCCTGTGTCAGCCATCCTTCCAACGCCTCGTCCGGACCATCATCACGCGGGCTTTGCTTTCAATTCTTCGCTTTTGCCCCACAAGAACGAGAAAAAGTCTCCCTCTTCCGAAGACGCTGTGGCTTCCAGCAAATCTTCCCGAAGGCTTCCTGACGAAGATCATGCCCCTAAATTTAGTAAGTATTGAGATTATTTTTTTCTTTCCATTTTCATCACAATTTCTGGGTGTCCAAGGGTAGTGTCTTCAAAAACAATCTTTAGAAATTGCCTAATAGGCATACAGTATTTGCGTTTACGCATATGTATCAGTAGCTGTAAAACTATGAATTATGCTCATTTTACTTGTTAATTTTAATATTTAAGACTATGACTTAGAAGTTTTTGATGTTGAAAATGTTATTTTGGACAATGTTAGCAGGTATGATTGAAGTATTACGACTTTCAGCTATTATTATGTTGACCTATCATTCGTACTTTGTCTTATTCTTAATAGCAACTTTTGCAGCTGATATCATAGTGATTTCACAGACATCATTTTAAGAAATTCTTATAATCGTGACGTATTGTTTTTGGTTTGAACAATATTTACCAAATTTTAATAACAGACTTCAGCATTTAATAAAGACTGAATATAAGATTACCGTAACATTAATTTCAATGGGAATATTCATGTAACTTAGATAAAAGGAACACTGTTCCCGTTCATTTAATGTCCTTTTTTTCTTGCCGCAAAATATCTGGAAGAAGTGAGAATTCTGCTGGTTCGCTAGTTAAGTTGGAGTTCCCTACCCCATTTTACAATAGTTGTGTCATGGCGAGAGAGATTTTTTTTTTTTTTTTTTTAATTTATTCAGATAACTGTACATGGGGACATGTGCACATGGGCACTCCCAGTCATATTGCAGTTGATAACATTACAATCTATGTGGTTATGTATAAATAACATACTAATAGAATTTGCAATTAATTTTAAATATCATAGCAAGTAATTAATAATAAAATATAGTGTAATAATTAAAGAGTACTTGAAGAGTAATCATTGTGACAATATTTTCAATAGCCCTTGTTGAGTGCTATCATTTAAATTACATTTAACTTTTCAACAGTACTACTGCAGACAATTTGAAGCAGATATAGAATAACAATTTTCAGGTTAGAATAATAAGTAGGTACATACATATATATATACACACACATACATACACACACACACACACACACACACACACACACACATATATATATATATATATATATATATATATATATATATATATATATAATATAT
>JAXCGZ010013336.1:77500-95000 GCA_037179515.1 Halocaridina rubra | reverse complement strand
TAACGTCCCGCGGTGTGCTTGATTCTGTCAGTCGCTTGCCGACTAATGAGTTTCACCACTGAGCTAGCCCGTCCTCCTTCCGCTTCCATTTTTCCGGTTTCCAAGTAACAGTATATTTCAAATTAGGTGTGCTTTAATTTTTTTTCTACTTATTTCTAAACTGATAATATTCTACTATCTTTGTTCTTGGTAGTCTCTACTTGCAAGTAGTAATAATATAAAATATATTGGCAAATGTTATTTTTACTGAGGATAGGGTAAAAGAAAACCACGCGTAAATAGTTTTACTTCGGAATGGTTGGCAAATTTGCCGTTAGCTAATAACTTATAGCCTAACTGATCAAGTGGTATGTTTAGGTCTACTGCTTTCGCTTCGCTTTGTGAGTTTCGTAATGGAAGTAATATACACTGCGTTCAGTTACATATCTTTACCAAGAAATATTAACCAATAAGAATCACAAAGGTGATAAACGTCGTTACAGTTTGGGATTTCCGACCAAACAAGTGATTTTTTTTTGGACACCTATACGGGCACCCCACAAAAGTAAATATAACTGCCCTCATCGGGCCTGGGCACGAAGGGATAATACTAGATGTGTAACGAATAACCAGTAATATTGGGCGTTGATGTAGGCATAGAAAAGAACCGTAACTGACGGAAAACTGACACCGAACTGTCCGTAGTATCGCAACGGACGGAAGACGCACTTTTTTTTGTATTACATTTTGCAGGTAATGTAAAGATTTTTTTTTTAATATTATATGAGAATCAGAAGTTTCTAAAAGTATTAATGGAAGTGGTAATAATAATAATAATGACATGCAATTATTATTATTATTATTCATTATAGGCTATGAAGGAGAACTATTTCCATCCTTATAATTGAGTCTTCTTGCGTATTGCCCTTCCTTGCATGTAGGCACGCAAACCTATGATATTCACGGTAAGAATCGATAAAAAGCCTCCTTCACTTTACATTTTTAGTAGTTTTTAGTAAGGTTAAATGTCAGGTTAATTTAATACATTACAAATTATCATTCATTCTTAGTTTGTTGAATACTATTAAAAGTAACTTGAGAATTAGCATAAGGGGGCGTCTTTTTTTTTTCTCTACTTCTCTCTTCTAATGGGACGCGAAAAAAAGGCTTTCGCATATATATATATATATATATATATATATATATATATATATATATATATATATATATATATATATATATATATATATATATATATATATATATATATATATATATATATATTTATGATTCTTCATATTTGCTTTTCGTCATGGAATCGTTTCAATAATAAATAATAATTGACATCATGTTTTCCCAAATATCTCCGGAAAAAAATAGTTTTATCCTTATGTCAATAAGTAACCTCTCATCCTTTGCCCCGTGGGAACGCTGATCTACGGTCACTGCCTCTCTTCCATCTCAGTTGACGTTAGACATCAATCTGTGAAGTATAACAGAAAACGCGAACACCCGCCAGAAACAAACCCATCTTCTTTCATAACCTAGTCCTCTCTCTCTTCCTCACTCCCCCCTTCACGAACCTTTTTCCCTTCTTTCAGCTGTTGAAGTTTTGCTTCCTGTTTCTGTATTCTCTCTCTCTCTCTCTCTCTCTCTCTCTCTCTCTCTCTCTCTCTCTCTCTCAGCTGAGACATTTTTTCGCTTATTTAATTATTTTTTTTTTTGCGGAAGACTGACCTTGTGCGCTTCGCCTGTTCTACTGGTTTTCAAGGTCTCAAGTATATTTTTATTTAATAGGAACGATGCTTTGCTTCTCTTATCATCATCTATCGTTCCTTCACATTGGATCTTAATGTGTGAAATATATTTATATGCAAAAAAAAAAAGAAATTAAGAAAATATAAAAATAAAATTTCTGTGACCCTTCAAGGTTAACCAAAGTAGTGATTTTAGAGAAGGGAATCTTTACCGCTACCCCCGCCCGCCATCTGTTAGGCACGCTCTGGAAACTTGTCATATTGTCAAGGGACGGATATATAATGCTTAAATGAAGACTCTTGGTTTTCATTTTTACTGACGCTCGCTCGATGTCCGTTCACACTCTAGATTTATTAAGCGTTCGTTTTGCCGTAAAAATATATATGTCTTTTATGTTATAAGAAAAAATGGGGTTATGGGGTGGGTAGAGACGTAGTTTAGTGACAAGAGAAAATTGTGATAATCGGCGTGATGGGAGAAGCGAAGGAGCCTCATTGATCAGGCCGTTGCTATGACAACGGGCCCCCCTTTCCCGTTGCTCCCTTTGGTATACCCCGCAGGCGGTGATCCCCTAACCAAGGAGGGCTGTGCTCCTGTGATCCTCCTGTCCACCATCTTCCCCTCTGCCGTCCATGTGTAGGGTGTCCCAGAGGCGCCGCGCAACGCATATCAACCCCGCCACAGCTTCTGCTCCCTCTAATATAAACACCTGCATACGTACGATCACACCTGTATTTACCTGTACTCTAGTGTTAGATAACACCAAGAAGTGACGAGAGTTTGTGTGATAACATATTTGAAACGCCCGTGTCTGCTTTCGTGGGGGAAAGGGGCGGTGTTGGAAAGTGAAAGGAGGGAGGAAGACGTTTTGAGTGTGCGTGTTCGTGGTGTGGTGTTGATGCTGACGCCGTTGAAGAGGGCAGTAGTTGTCGGGGTATTGAGCTCATGTTGTACAAGAACAGTGGTGACTGGCGATGTGTGTCTACAACAGTAGTGACACCTTCAGTAGCATCACCTGCCCGTGGGTGCGGAACTGGGCCATGTTGTACAGTGAGTGGGGCGACCCCAATCGTGATTTGTACTGGATCTGGTGCCATTGCTGGCTCCCTGTGTGGGTGGTGTAAGAAGGTGGTGGCCGCTGCGGCAGACGAGGAGGAGGAAGGGGAGGAAAAGGAACACCAGGCATCGTCGGGTGTCGGTAGCGGCGGAGGCGGCCGTGATGCGGATGTATCAAGGCCCGCTGCCGGCGCCAGGGGGCCTTCCCATAGGCTCGCGGCGCCCGAGCAGGGTATCGGGTTCAGGAGGAGGCTACCCCGTCACCATAGGGCGCCTTCACCACCATCGGCAAACACCACCTGCAACACCCCCTTCCACCACCAGCCTCTCAAGTATTACCACTGCGTCACCACCTATGTCACCCGATTCCCCAATATCCAAACATTGTCATCGTCACAAGAATGGTTACCTCCAAGGTACACCGCTCACTTCCCATAACCCAGTCATATAGTAATAAACATTAATGTAGTTTGCTGTCACTCCTTACCCCTCACGCAATGAATGGAACAGAAATTCATTAATTCCATCCTTAATATCATAGCTATACTGTATAGGTATGAACAAATAATTAATCAGTTCCATTATAAAGAGGATTGTTTACGGTGACTTACCTTTAAGCAAGAGTCATTTAGAAAGCTACTGACACATGCGTAAACAACACCCCTTTAATAGTTATGCATTTAATAATTTGGTCATATGCATGAGTGTATCATCAAGGATACATGTATGTATGTTGTGCTAAATTTCTGCACATTATTTTTAGTTAAAAGAAATCTCATTTTTAGAAGTATGACTCTCCCGCAGATATTTTTCATAATTATTTTTATTTCCAGATAAACCGCCTGATTTGTCTGCCTTGAAAAACCAAAAGCCCCTGTAAGTTATTCTTTAGTTATATGCTCTTCTAAATAATTTTGTGTATTATATATATTATATATACAGTTAATATAAAATATAGATAGTTGTGAGTACTTGAAGAGTAATCGAAAGTTGATTTAGTAGGGGGCAGCAGTTACTGATTGCATGTTGATATTTCAGAGACGGAGGCAGTGTTAAAGGTGACCTGGCTCTCTCCGAGGAAAGCGAAGATGAGCAGGTATGCAACTGTTTTATCACCACCTCTTCAGTGCCCTTCGTCCCGTCTCTTCTAGTGATCCTACTTTTACTCTTCTTGTTTTTTATATTCCTTTTAGCAGATTCCCAAAAGTACATTTGCTTTATTCATTCACTAACTATATTTGAGACGGTTTTCTCTCATCACACGTGCTTATTGTTTTGTTTTTTGCGTCTCATTTCTTTGGATCTGATTTATTTTGTAAAGGCTAAATTTCTTTTTGATGTAGATTTGGTATTTATTAGTAGGTTATATATACTTATTTGAACATGTACCAGTGCCATTTCAAATTGTCACTAGCTGTATAGGAGCAAGAAAAACAAACTTGTGGAGTATCAAAACAAGGAGGTTGTTTTGCAATCTACGCCAATATATGTAAGAAGTCATCATCTAAAGACAGTATTCACTATTTGTTGCGAGAACATCCTATGTAGATAGCATATTCAACTTGCTAGAAATGTTTAATTTGATTGTTTTCAATTTCAATAATCAAATCCTAAGGAAATTTTCAGTGATATTGAGTTAAAGATTCAATTAATGACAGAGTTTTATTACGTTCACTAAAATTGCAAATAAATTTTGTCTCTAGATTTGAATTTTAAGCAGACTCTTCTTTCAGTTACGGTTCTCTTTCTATGCCTACATTAACACCGAATATTTTTGAATATTCGTTACACATTTATTATCCCTTCACATCTGACAAGTAACAATACTTCACATCGTTTCTCTTTACATTTTCTTCGTGCCCAGGCCCGATGAGGGTAGATTTTTTTTCTTTTTTTTTGCCCGTCCTGGTGTCACAATCATAAAAAAAAAAGACTATTCTGATAATTTTTTGGAAATATTAAATACAATATTGCCAGCAATCTGTATTGTAGTGGTTGGGACGCTTGACTGGGAAGTGAAAACCCGTGTTCAAACCCACCGCTGGGTGTTAGGAAGGGCATCCAGCCTTAATTTTCCAGCTCCAATCTGCCTGTGTCCATTCCCATTCAAATGGGGATTAATAGTGACTTAAACAGGAGGTTGTAAATATCCTCAATACTTTTCAGAATGAAGAAATTATACCAAAACTTAAACCCCACTCACAAGTATATGGGTTCATATTTATTATTCCAGCCCAATTTCAAGTAGTATACAGGGTGGATAAAAATTTCATATTTTCTGTTTCATAATTACAGGGTGGATCAAATGGCAGTGGGCAGTTGCAGTCATCCAATACAAAGCCTCTCCTGTCCCCAATCTCGGGAAAAACATCCGAGGATTCTTCTTCTGAGGAAGATTCGAGTGATGATTCTGATGTGTCTTCCAACAATAGCACCGAGGATGAACAGCCGGCCTCGGAACCGTCATCACCTAAGGTTAGAGAGGTTCTTATATATTGTACAAGGAGGTTGGACAATTGTCCCTCAAGTAAATTGTGTTGGGGTGGGTTTATCTGTAAATATTCAAGCATACGTGTGTTAAAGTACCAAATGTCTGCACAATATTTCCACTAAAGAGGAATTAATTGTTTAGAATTATGAAAGCCCTGCTGATTTTTTTTTTTATAATCTTTATTTTCAGATAAACTTTTTGAAGACTATTGTCCATGACCCAACCTATGCTAACCAATTGTGAAATAATGACTTTTTCACATTGCGCTACTTTTCATTCTTAAAGTCATAATTACACGACCTATTTTACCATGGAGCAGTCGTCCCCTTTTTGCATTTCGAGTTTGGAGTACGGTAATTGTCCTAAAGGGCAGTTGTCTATACCCCATTGTAGAATTACTGTAGTTTTGGTCTCATTTTTATTAGTACATATAATAAATTAGATGTGCATACTTGTAAAGAGGCCCCCATATTAACATTTAAAAGAATAAAATGTGTGATAAGGTTACCTTTTCTTTTAAGATAGTAATAGGTGTGATATGTTCCCCTTTTTAACATAAGGAAAAATTGTACATACTTGTACAGTATTCTGTAAATATAGTTGCTCATTATCTCCTCGTCATGGGAACCAGACATAGATTGTATTTGCTGCTAATGAAATTAATTCAAGACAGCTTTGGCTGCGGTAGTACTTAATAAATATATTTAGTATCTTACTTTGCGAATATATAATTAAGTTAATGTTTCTCATATTTTGCAGAGTCAGGGAGGCGATAAATCACCTAATCCATGGAAACTGGATAAGTTTATTCCTCCCAGAAAGATTAAGTCACCATCTCAAGAGGTATATATTACAATGATTCATTCTCTCTCTCTCTCTCTCTCTCTCTCTCTCTCTCTCTCTCTCTCTCTCTCTCTCTCTCTCTCTCTCTCTCTCTCTCTCTCTCTCTCTCTTTTTAATTTTGTACTATATGCATAGGAAGGATATTTTTTTGCGTTTCCTTTGACTTGTGGGTCTTCTTCCTCACAAGAAAGGGATTGAAAAATGGAATCGGTCTCATACATGTTTTTAATCAGTGTATTTGCTGATATCATAATAAAAGACTCGTTAGGTGTGCTTCACTGGTATCTGCTCACCTGTATATTTTTGCTCTTGCATTAGGGTTCTAATCACTCTTGATGTCTGTATTCACCCCTAGTCTAATAGGGTTTAATCTATCTACCTTGGCTGTTTCCCCCTTTAGTTGGGGGGTAGCCGACATCAAAAAGGAAAACAATAAGGGGATTACTTAGCTCTTGGGCAATGACGAGGGAGCTAGCGACCGTTCGGATGGCACTGCTGGAGTGCCACAGCCCATCCTCCCAACTCTTCCTCAACTTGTGTCGCTTCATAACTGCCAACTCCCCTACTGCCCCTACCACAGGGCTACCTCTGTAAGATGCAGCCCCGTGGTAACAGCAGATGCCCGTGAGAGCTACGTCACAATCCCTCGCCACTCGTTCTTATTCCCGGCATGCTCACTTGCTTCCCTCACATCCATCCTCCTATCATTCAGGGCTCTCCTTACTCCATCCATCCACCCAAACCTAGGCCTCCCTCTTGCATTTCTCCCATCAACTCTCGCATTCATCACCTTTTTCAGCTGTCTTTCATCAGCCATCCTTTCCCCATGGCTAAACCATCTCAGAACATTCATATCTACTCTGGCTGCAATTTCTCTCCTCACACCTGTTCTTGCTCTCACCACTTCATTCCTAACCCTATCCAACCGAGATACACCAATCATACTCCTCAGGCATTTCATCTCAAACACATTTAGTTTCCGTCTCTCACTTACTTTCATACCCCATAACTCTGATCCATACATCACAGTTGGCACAACTACTTTCTCCTACAAAACTTTCTTAACATTCATTTCCAACCCTCTATTCTTCATCACTGTTATCAACGCACCCAACACTTTACATCCTTCATTCACTCTGTGACACACATCTGCTTTCACTCCACCATTTGCAGCTATAACCGAGCCTAAATACTTAAACTGATCAACTTCCTCAAGTTTCTCTCCATTCAACATAACATTCAATCCAGCACCATGCTCATTTCTTGTACACCTCATAACCTTACTCTTTCCCACATTCACTCGCAACTTTCTTCTCACACACCATTCCAAATTTTGACACTAATTGACACAGCTTCTCCTCTGAGTCTGCCGCCACTACAGTATCATCTGCAAACAACAACTGATTCAGCTCCCACTCGTTATCGTCCCCATCTACCATTCTCAAACCTCGACCATGCACTCACTCATTCACCTCTCTTACGACTGCATCAATATACAAATTGAACAGCCATGGTGACATCACACATCCTGTCTCAATCCCACACTCACCGGAAACTACTCACTCACTTCATTCCCTACCCTAAAACAAGCTCTACTGCCCTCATAGAAACTCTTCACTGCATGCAACAGTTTACCATTAATTCCATATAACGTCAAAACATTCCACATTGCCTCTATCAACTCTATCATACGATTTCTCCAGATCCAAAAATGCAAAATACACATTCTTACCCTTTGCAAAATATTTCTCACATAACTGCCTAACTATAAAAATCTAATCTATGCAACCTCTACGTCTCCTAAAACCACTCTGCTCTTTTGCGATCACATTTTCTGTCTTATCCCTAATCCTATTAATCAGTATTTGCAGAGGGTTACTGAATGGGGCACCCAAAATTTCGTTAAATTTAATACTTCCAAGACACAGTTTCTGGCTATCTCCTTATCTTCTCCTCCTGATTGCTCTATTGTCTTCGAAACTGACGAAATTTACCCTTTTAATTCTATCAACATATTAGAAATCTATATAGCCTCTTAACTTGTCTTAGAGGAATCTCATAATCCAAATATCTAAATCTGCATCCAAAAAATTGTGGGTTCTGTTTTTCGTCATAAATTTTCCTCTTTACAGTCACTTAAAATCTATAAAGGTCTTATCCGTCCCTGCTTAGAATACTGCTCGCATATCTGGAATGCTTCTTTTAATGCTTATCTCTTTGATAGGATTGAATCTAAAACAGTCAGACTCATTAATGATCCTTCTCTTACTTCCAATCGGGATTCTCTTTCTCTTCGCCGTAAGGGTTCATCCCTCTCTCTTTTCTATCGCTACTACTTCCATCGCTGCTCTGATGAGGTGGCGAGGTGCATCCCTCCCCCACTGCCGAGGTAGCGTAACGCTCGTCAAGCGGCCTCGTCACACAGGTACTGTGTGGTGATTTGTAGCTCGTGGATTGGTCAGTGCAGTGACTGCTTCTTCCCATCTACCTCCAGACTCTGGAACTCTCTTCCTCCTTCTGTCTTTCCAAATTCTTATAAACTATCTTCCTTCAAAAAGTGGATCCATCGTCTTCTCAGGACCTAATCCTCCATATCTGTAGGTCCTCATTTTTTAAAATATTTTTCTTATTAAAATGATGTTGAACCTTGTGCACTGTGTAGCTTTAGCTACCATATGATTTTAGGAATAGTATCATTGTTTTTTTAATTTTGAACACTGCAATGACGCTTTGGTTAGAGCACTAAAATTTGGAAGTGAGAAACCTATGTTTAAGCCCACTAAGGGATGCTATGAAGGGTATCCAGCCCTAGTTCCCCATTTCCACCATGTCTGTGTTCACTCGTTCGAATGGGAACTAATAGTAACACACGAAAACAGCAATTATGAGCCTAGTCATTATCAGTATTAATTAGTAGTAGATACTACCACAATCTAACCTGTTTCTTTTTTCATCAGAAGGCTAAAACTGGCCCAGCAATTGGTCATACTACAAACGACAGTTCAGTGGCTGAGAAAGTTCCTGCTCAGTCCCAGAGAAAGCGCAGCCGTCGCAATAGCAAGGTTGCCCCTAGTTCAGCTACTCATCGAGAGTCTCGTCACAACCGCGACACTGTCGGTCATTCTGAAGACAGTTCGGACGATGGAGAACCTCATCTTAAGCCGACACCTAGAGCACTGCCTGAGGTGCGTCTTCAGAAGGCAGAGCAAACAGTAAGGAAACCGGACAATGTTCGTAAGCACGACTCTGAGAGCGATTCAGACTCCGTGCGACCCTCTAAGAGTGACAAGCCCTCAAAAGACTCGTCAAAATTGCCCGACAGAAGTCGCAATTTGAGTGACCCTGTCATACCGAGAGAAAGTACAAGGAGAAGTCCCAAAAAGAAGATGGAAAACAAAAAGGAAACTGGTGCCAAACCTGAAAGTGGGAGATCTGGGCGAGAGGTCAAATCACGGGAGTATATAACGTACGATGATGATTCCGACAGTGATAGCATTGTTGATGTTGAAAGCACAACGCCTGTCAAGGTGTTAGCATCGCAGCGTAATACCCCTTCCAGAACCCCTAAGGAAGTTAACGGTGGCATATCCAGCCCTCTGAAGGCACGCCATTCAAGTCCTCACGTATCTCCCATGCCAGTTCATAGTGTTCCCAGTAAGAATAGTTCTAAGAGAACTCCACTCATTGAATCCCAAAGTTCTGAACCGTTAGTGAATAGTAGAAATGACGATCTCTTTGGAAGAAATCAGAACTGTAATAGTGACAAGTCAGAAATTATCAGTAAAGAAAAAGGACCATTAAGTAATTCAACATTTATTATAGACAAGAACAGCAAAAAGGGACGGGAGAGAGACCCTGTCATCAGAGGTAGCAGTAGAAAAAGCAAACCTCACCGTGAAACGAAAAAGTCAGAGAGAAGTAGTAGTGGAAGTAGAGACAGGAGTAAATCAGAAAGAAGGAGAGGTGTGAGTGAGAGCAGTCCATTGGACAACAGACTGAGTGGGAGGTCAGGTACCTCTCCTTTTATTGATAAGTTAAGTGAGTCTCCAATAGTTAGTCCAGAACCAAAAGTGCCCAATACCCCTATACACTACGATTACGGTACCCGAAAATTTACATGTACAATACCCCTTAGTTTAATCGATAAAGTGCCCAAACACAGTGCGAATGGTGTTTCGTCTGTATCGAAATGTGACGTTAAAGAAAAGGTCGATAAAAAAGAAGGTCTTGATAATAGAACTACAGGCAAAGGGGGTAAAGGCAAGAGAAAAACTTGCGAACCAAATACGAAAGATATGTGTAACGAAGACAAAAAGACCCTCATAATTTCGTCCATATTCCGGGCGGAGAAAATCAAGAAAGAACCCAAAATGGAACCATTTGATATTGATGACTGTGATCATGAGAAGATCTCCAGCAAATCTTCATCCAACAATAACTATAAAGTGAAGGAGTAAGTATATTTATATCTGTATATTTATAATTTTTATTGCTATAGTTTTTATTATTATACTTTCTGACGGGGACTCTGATAGTGCAATGGCTATAGCACTCGACTCTGGAAGTGACAGTCCGTATTTGAGTTCACTGCGGTTAGTTGAGAAGGATATCCTCCCTTCATTCTGCAGTGCCAATGAGGCTGTTGCCACCCCCTTTCGAATGGGGATTAATAGTGACATAAAATGGCAAGCAACAACAGTAACTTGCTCTTATATATGGTGACTTTTTTACTTTTATATCTTGTCATCGAACATGTGTAAGATTATATCCGTAGCTACAGTTAAAAAGAATGTTTTATCAAGCATTGTAAAAATATAAGCCTGGCATTAATATGTCTTACAGTAGGTGTAATTACTTTTATCCCCGGGTTGTTAACTCATTTGCATCGTCAGATTCAGGAATAGTTGCTCTGGTGTATATTCCAAAAATGTTCTCAAGAATAAAAACAGTGGAGTGCTTTAGATGAAGCATAATAATTTTGCTTACAACACTGTTTATGTTTTGGAATATAGGGAAATATTTCTAAATTATTAGTGAAAACAATTACTTGAAATGACAGTTAAGATAACACAGATATTTTCTTTCATCTTTTTTCATGATATAATTCAGAAATTTCATAGACTTTATATTAGAAATAGTGTGTATAAAATTAAATGAGTCTGGTTAGCACATTTGCCTGAATCTATGCTTGTAGAAGGTAGTTTTCTTTTATGGTCCTGGCTCGCAGCCAGAACATTTCTCTCTCTCTCTCTCTCTCTCTCTCTCTCTCACTCTCTCTCTCTCTCTCTCTCTCTCTCTCTCTCTCTCTCTCTCTCTCCTCTCCTCTCTCTCTCTCTCTCTCTCTCTCTCTCTCTCTCTCCTCTCTCTCTCTCTCTCTCTCTCTCTCTCTCTCTCCTCTCTCTCTCTCTCTCTCTCTCTCTCTTTTTTTTTTTAGGATTAAGAAAGGGAAGGTACTGGGGTCTTTTCCTGATGCATTCCCTGTGTACTTGCCACTGTAAAGCTGGAAAAGTCAGCTTCAGCTAAACTATTAAAACTAGAAAACATTTGGGATGGACTAGAGAGCATAGAAGTTAAATATTGCTAGATCTCATTCCTCTTCATATTTTTCATTTTTCTTTCATTTTTTTTATGATTGTTACATGGGCCAAAAAATATATAAATAAAGCTTCCCTTATCGGGCTGGGCACAAAGAAAAAATAAGTAAATAGAAACAGAGGTGGGGAGGGTTGTGACTTGTCAGATATGAAGGGATAATGAGAGACGTTTAATGAATATCCAAGAATATTCGTTGTAGATGTAGGTAACGAAAAAGAACTGTAACTGTAGGAGGACTTATCATCGGACTGTCCTGGACAGTCCTATTTAAGTCCAGAAGATCCTTCAGCTGTATTATAGCAGTGGGCGGCTAAAAGCAGTTGTATTGATGAAGAATTATCCGGTAAATACTTTTGATGTGTAGAGGAATTTTGTAATCTATTTCGTTTTAGAATGTACAGTAAATAAAGAGTGGTGTCAAGTGCACCTTTTAGAATTATTGAAAATATGAAGACCATACCCCATTTTTATATCACAATTAGTCTCCATTTGAATGGAAGTGGGATAGAGGCATATTAGATCTTAAGAAAATAAGACCATCATTTATATAAATTAATATGATACCAGTATTATTTTTATATCATTGAAAGTTCTATCTTAGGAAATAGTTTTTATACCAGTACTGTATTGTATTTATTGCGAAGCTGATATTAAAATTTTTGCTCTGAAAGTATATTTTTCGACCAATTCTTATGAACTTCGTTCTATAATATTTTAATTAAGACAGTTAAGTTTTGACCACAGATTCTATATATCTAGAATATAAAACCAAATTTGAAATAGTCTATATTATAATTTTAATGACTTCCTCAGAGAGGTGGAAGAACCATCCATGGTTCGACCGAGCAGCGTTGGACGTCGCAGCGTGTCTTCCAGCCCTCTCCCATCCTCCACGCCTAATTCAACCAGTTCTAGGCAACATAAGAAGAAAAAGAAAGATTCTCTTCCAGAAAGATCACAGAGATCACCATCCAGTAATAACAGGGCGAAGCCTAGGGTAAGTTAACTTGTGTATGGAATGTATTTGATGATGCTGTAGAATTTTACTTCATTATCTACCATATGAAGCCTTCATATGAAACTGATGAAGTACAAGGGGACGAGGATTGTATTGTTAACTACAGCAAGTCATTCAAATGATAGAACAGCCCCAAGCTTCCAAGTTTATATTAAAAACACTTTAGCTAGTGAAGAGATGGTGATACCATGTTAACTCAAACTCCTTTTAATCTTTGAATATAAGAAAGGAGGAGAAGATTTGCTGCTCCCACCAAAGTGTATTTCCAAATATCAGAGAGGGAATTGTAGTCCTCTATAAAGATGGTAGGGGATTGTATGCATGTAGTGTCTACTGCACAAGGAGGTAAAAGTGCACATGGGGGAAATGCATATTAGATTCCCACACCCTCTCTCAGACCTTACAGAAATGAGTCTTGGCACTCCCACATAATCTTTGTAAATATGTTAAGTCCTGGTGGATGGAACAAAAGTTGGGTTGTCTAAGGTGGTCTGATGCTCTCAGCTTATGAGAGTGTGGGGCAAAATGGCGCTGTAAGAAAATGTTAGGCAATGCAATTGAAAATATGGCAATTGTTTAGAATTGATTTGACATGATAGATAATTCCCATGTAGAACAGTGTAACATTTGAAAGTGCTCCCTTGAGTTGTATGATTTTCTAAATATTGTTACTTTATCCCAGTATAATGACTTCCCAATTTTATGAAAAATAGCCTGGCTTCTACATTTTCATATAGAAAAACATTAGGGCTAAGCACGTTTTCATAGATGTGCATTAGGGCTAAACTTGTTTTCATTGATGTGCCTATTCATGTAGAATTAAGATATTTAACATGCTGTTTCATCACCTGTAGTCCAGGGCTATTACTTTTGAATGATGGTTAAGAGTGTCCTGTTACCTGGATCAGCAAAAAGGTGGCGTAATGGCAGGCATTTTAGTGGTGGGAATCAGAACGTGACTGCTATGATTTAGGAGCACCGGTCTACCTGTGTAAATTTCTTAGTTCTGACTGAAGTACACTCTCTTGCTGCTGTTTCATGGTGGGAGTGCGCTATCTTTAACAGTATGAACACCAGTCAGCTACAAGTTTAATTCAGAGTGTATCAGATTGATCAAATAAACCATGTACAGGAGTAGTATGCCGTTTTGCAGTGAACATATAACTCTTCTTGCACTAGTTACAACTTAAAATATGCATGTATTATCATAGGTAGTTTGACATCATTGTACTTTGAGCAGTATATAGGATTCTGGTGAATGTGTGCCCTTAGCCTTGGCTACCCCTCCTTAAAATTTGGATTGTGGCCATTGCATGTGTGTAAATGATATGAACTTTATAAACTTTAATTTTTCAATAATATTAGAATTTTATTCTGCCCTTACAGTGTAGCAGTGAACGATTAGCACCTGATTATTCTACTCTGAACTCTGTTGGCGATACAAACTCTCTGGATAGCTGTGATGTAAATGGCAGAATGAGAGCCTTAGGTGCTGATAGTGATCATGGCCTCTCGAGGAAGCGGGAGCGAGAACGTGAGAGCAGGTTAGTATTTCATTTCCAAGCGGAAGTGCACAACATGTCGTGTTGTTTGACAATTATAGCCTCTAAATTACCTCTTTTATTGGTGATAAATATTGCCTCTTAAAATTCCTCTGTGAAGGGTGGCAGTTACTGCTTCTAAAATATCTCCATAATAAATAAAAATTATTGCCTCTAAAATACTTCTATAATTGGTGACAATTATTACCTCTGATATGCCTCTGTAGTGGGTGACAGTTATAGACTCTAATACACCTTATGAATGGGTAAAATATATCATTATCTCCTGAAATTCTGTGAGTACTGAATATTAAACATTGCTTATGAAACTAAATTATTTGATAATTCATATCAGTCACACCAAAATAGGTATGAATTTATGAATTAATTAGTATGTTTTCTCTGCAACCTCTCAATTTCATAAAAAAAATTTCATTGTACTGATATATGACATCTTGTAGTACTCCGTTAAATGCAGTTGAGATTGATCAGCGCCGTGGAAGGTGTTACTAATTTAGTTGTCATCATTTATACATCCAACAGCGTTTTAGAATATATTCCTATTGAGCTCAAAACAATGTAGCATATTTTTAATTGGAGAAAACAGTTTGGTTTATAATCATGCATTTTTTTTTGGGTGGGAGATGAGGAAGTATCTATAAATGATCCTATTGGTACTGTATTATTCTATATTCCGAAGCCATAATCCCCCTTAAAAGGGGGGTGACTGAGTCAGAGCAAAACTCTTGACTCTCTGTGGAAAGAAAATACTGAGGAAGAGATTCCTAGTATACTGACTCTGTTGCTTAACTTTTTTGACATGAAAAGGGGGGAATGGAGGAGGTACAAACATTGATCTCTTTCTAGATTTGCTTTCTCAAAGTTCACTTCAGGGAAAACAACCGCTGAGAAAGAAGTGTTTTTAGTACATAAAGTTTTAACTGGGAATATTACAACAATTTTATTTTTATATGGTTTTGTATGTTGTAAATATTTTAATTTCTTCCCTACTATTTAACTAGTTGGTCCATGGTTTATTAAGCCTTAACTCTTGTTTGACCTAACATTGTCTAAATGTTAAAAACTTGACTTTGTGGAAGGAAAATACTGTACAAAGGAGGCGATTTTCAGTCCCCTCACTCTACCCTATTTAGTCGACTTTTATTATACACAGGGAAACATGGAGGAGGTATTTTTTCCCTCTTCATTAAATCCACAAATCTTTATAATTCTGCTATAGCTTCAGACAGATGTACAGTATTACTCTATGTCTAGATGCTAAATATTTAAGATATCTTTTAATTTTTCACCTAAAGCTTGGAGAGCACCAGAAGCAGTTCCCACAGCGAATCAGGAGACAGACGAAGCAAAAAATCACGACTGTCCAAGTCCAAAGAGGTGAAGGATTCTGCTGTGAAAAGTCCTGTGGTAAGACCTGGCAGCCAGAGAGTTGTAGAAAGTAATACTTCTACGCGCTCTTGGAGTCAGGAGAAAGAGCCACAGCAGCCATCGTATCCCCAGAGACCTCGGCCTTCTCAACAGTCTAGTCAGGTAAGAGTATCATCAGAGAATCCTTTGTCCCAGTGGGAGAAACTCCTAATACAATTCTTCTATGAAGATATCTGTAACATGCTCTCGTCATACCTTGTGTTGAATACACATTCCTGTCTGTCGCTAAAACTGTATATAAGGAGTCCTCACTTACATCTGGGTTCCGTTGTTGAAAGCTGACTAAAGTCGAATTTTGACTTGGGGTCGGAACACCAATAATTCGAACCTAGGTCCCCCACCAATGCTAAAATTAAATACTCTAAAACATAGAAAAATAATCTAAGTTCATAATCTAATACATAAAAATAGTTAAAGTACACTATACCGTATTGCTTACCTTTCCAACTGTGGTTGGTTTGCATCTGAATGATTGGTATGTTGAAAAATTGATTTATTAATAGGTAATTAATTATTTATTGGTCTCTGACATAACCTTGGACAAGTAAACATGGGAATGGTAATGGGGTTATCTAGGGAAGAGGTGATGCGTGCCTTAAAGAAAATGAAAATGGGAAGGCAACAGGACCTGACTTGACTCCTGTTGAAGTTTGGAAAGCCTTTGGAGAGGAGGGGGTAGACATCTTGTATGATCTTATGGCAAAAATCTCTGAACAGGAAAAGATATCAGAAGAGTGGCGGGAAAGTATATTAATACCTATATTTAAAGGTAAAGGAGATGTCCAAGAATGCAGCAATTATAGAAGCATGAAGCTAATGTCTCACACGCTGAAGTTACTGGAGAGAATGATAGATGGCAGGCTAAGAGAAGAAGTGAGAATAGGGAAAGAACAGCTGGGATTTATGGAGGGAAGCAGCACAACAGATGGAATATTTTGTACAAGGCAGCTTATGGAGAAATTCAGAGAAAAACAACGAGACCTGCACCTGGTTTTCATAGACTTGGAAAGGCCCATGAAAGAGTGCCAAGACAGGAAATATGATGTTTGAGGGAGATAATGGTACCGGAAAAGTATTTTAAAATTATTCAGATGTATAGGAATGTGTATACCAGAGTGAGAAGCAGTGTTTGAGAGACAGGTGGATTTGAGGTAGGAGTTGGATTACACCAGGGGTGGGCACTTAGTCCATTCATCTTCAATGTGGTGATGGATGTAATGACCAAAGATGTGAGAGAAGCAGTGCCATGGTGCATATTATATGCAGATGACAGAGAAGTTGGAGGGATGGAGAGCAGCACTTGAGGAGAGAGGAATGAGGATTAGTAGGTCAAAGACCGAAATGTATGTGCCAACATTGCTGAGGATGGTGGGCATAGCATAAGAATGGATGGGGAAGAAATAAAGTGAGTACAAAAGTTCAAGTACTTTGGGTCCATAGTAGAGGCTATTGGAAGCATGGATCAAGAAGTGAAACATCGAATTCAGGCAAGATGGAATAACTGGAGGTCTGCATCTGGTGTTCTCTGTGACAAGAAGGTACCACTGAGAGTGAAGGGAAAGTTTCATAGGACCTTTGTAAGACCAGCTGTGTTATATGGAACAGAAACAGCAAGTATGAGGAAGACATAGGAGAAGAGGATGGATGTAGCAGAGATGAGAATGTTGAGGTGGATGTCTGGAGTAACAAGGAAGGATAGAATTAGGAATGAGTATATAAGAAGATAGACAAAGGTAGTTGAATTATCAAAGAAAATACAGGAGGGAAGGC
>JAXCGZ010013336.1:45000-75000 GCA_037179515.1 Halocaridina rubra | reverse complement strand
TTACAAAGCAGAATTTTATTTATCAACCATATATACTCCATATTACTCTGTGGAAGTGGAGATATGTCACATTGACTAGTAGCTCATGGTATACATACATATACATAAGCATTGATTGCAATCCCCCTTGTAAGGGGGATGGTCAAGTCAAAGCACGCACACTCACCAAAAGCCAAACAAGCCTCAAACACTCCTCTCAGCTCTTAGGAGATAATGGATTGCTACAATTCCCCCCCACCACCAAACTGCTTGGGTCATCCACAGGGTAGCATTAGGCGAAATCAGTTGACCAAAGTCAAGTACTTACACTGCAAATGTGAAAAAGGTTAACCCTTGCCTTAACATCACCAAAAACTTGACCCCAAGTTCTCTTAATTTATAGTGATCCCTTCAAAAGATCTTGCTCTCTGACATGTTTAGATACAGCGTATAAAAAAATGGACCTTCTGAATCTTCCACATGGAGCTTAGAGGAGTGTTCGAGGCGTGCTTGGCATCTGGTGAATGTGTATGTTTTGATTCGGCCTCCCCCTTACAAGGGGTGTTACACCCATTGTATATGTATGTATGTACCTTAAACTAACAGGCTATCAGACCCCTCTTATAGAAATGCTTACTTTCTACTCAGCCTGTTTCACTTTTAAAAAAATTTTTCCCCCCAGTTATTGTTGCCTCACATTACTTTAGTATTCATATTTGGGGAACGCAGTAACACTGTTAAATTTCTCAACTTGGAAAGTGACATACTTGTATTCGAACCTGTGTTGGGCATTAGAGAGAGCATCCAGCCCTATATATGCTACTCCAACCTGTGTCCCCTCCCCTCATGTGGATTAATAGTAAAACATAATATGGTAGAAAACAACAACCCCAGTATTCATATTTCTTGTTTGAATTATTGACTCTTATCTCTACTTACAATGGCACTGAAAAACGAATGTTGCATGTAAAATTGCTGTTATTTTCTCTCGCAGTGATTACATGGGTTACATGAATATGGCCAAAAACTTAAAGCACAACGCTGATGCCGAGACTGATCGCTGTAGGCAGGGTATGAAGTACCTGGAAGCTGCGCTTTATTTTATACTCAGTGGAAAAGCCATGGAACACGACTGCGAAACGGAACCCTCGGCATCACTCAGAATATACACAGATACTCTAAGTTTTATTAAGTAAGTTCTTTTACAACTTTTCACATAAAAATCAGTGTTAATATTTTTTCATGTAATGGAGAGGTATTTGAATTATTACATAACCAACTTAGTTTATATAAATGCTCTTTATTATTATTAAAATTTATGTCCTGTTGAGTTTTTTGGTGAGGACCTACGAGAATTATTTTTAAACTATCTATTAGTCTGGTTGAAAAGTGAGAGGATATTAACTGGGAGAAGAAGGCTATGACTGAGTTCATTTGCCATTAACCCTCAGAGGCTGGGCAATCTACGTGAAACATCCTCCCTTGATAGATTAATTACTCACTAACATTCACCCGCCTTGAGGGCTTTTGTGGGGGAGAAAAGATGCCGCACAGCACCAGGAAACATTGGCATGCCACAGGAAGTGTTCTTGCACCCAGTTGCTTGATACAAGCCCACAGAATTAAAACAAAATTTTGATTCTCCCTTAAGGAGTTAAAACAATTCTGATATAAGAGATTTTAGTTTGCCTCTTGAGAACTGCTGTAGCGTAGTTTTAGAATGCTTGACTTGGGAGGCGATGAACCCTTTGCTTGAGCCCACTGTGCAGCATTAGAAAAGGCTTCCAACTTAATCCCCCAGCTTCAATCTGTTTACATCCATTCCCAAATGTGGGCTAATAGCGATACATAAAACTTAAAAATATAAAAAAATAGTTTGATTCTTAGCTTTCATGATTTGATATCTGGAAAAGGAAGGGCAAATGTAGATGATTATTTAAAACAAGAGAAGTGTAACACTGCAGGTGTAAAAATTCAATGTATAAAATTTGCTTTTTTTTTTTTTTTTTTTTTTTTTTTAAAGTTTCTTATATTATCGGATACAGAATAAGTGTGAGATGATAACATGAATGCAAAAATTAATCAATCATGTTATTTTTTCAGGTTTGTGGCATCAGTATTTATGCGTGAAAAACAGGAAGGAAGCTTAAATAGCAAGTTAGCAGTTATAAGGTAAATTTATTATTCTTTAGTTATATTCTTTTTGCATATATATTATATATATATATTTTATATATATATATTTTATATATATATATTTTATATATATATATTTTATATATATATATTTTATATATATATATATATATATATATATATATATATATATATATATATATATATATATATATATATATATATATATATATATATATATATATATATATATATATATATCACTCTAGGAATAAAATCCGCGTGACCCAAGCTGGGAGGCTAGCCTTCTATACGTTATTGCGTTTAAAAACACGAGGATTTTCAGAGTGGTAAACTAAAACAGGCTTAATCTTACAGTCCACACTAGCATTAGTGCACAATAAAAGGGTAAGCCTGTCTTTCATTGGTTTGTGGCCAGGCAATGATTTCTCCTCTTGGGTTATATAGCTTCTTTTGAGCTCTTTCTTTCAATAGAGTTCCATTTCATCATAATTAAAAACTTGTTGCGGGATATAACCTTCATCTTTGATAATTAAGCCGATTCCTTCATGTAAAAATCCGCTGCTTTTTGGTCGGAACTAGCTGCCTCTCCGTGTCTAATACCAGTTCGGTGACGAAAGTGTTCAAACCAGCTTCTACTGGCTTTAATTTCCTCAATTTAGTGCCATTAGAAGTCAGAGAGTTTGCTACTAAAACTTGGTGGATTTGCAAAGCCTTAGAACATATTATGGCCTCACTAATACTATCGCCAACCAACTGATTTTCATTTATCCACAACCATAATAATTTTTCTACCTCTTCTATCGCCTGTGACCTTTTCTTTGTTAATATATTCACTCCCTTAGCCACGTCAGCTGCCTTTAAGATTGCTTTATTCCTTAAAATAGTACAGATGGTGGATTTCGGCATGTTATAGTGTGTGGTGAGATTTATTTATTTATTTATATTTTTTGAGACCAGGACCTCATTGGGTCTGGGCAAAAGGAAAACATAGAGTAAAGTGAAACAGAGGTGGTAAGTGTTATGAGTTGTTAAATGTCCGTGTCTAATGAGATATATAATGAATATCCAAGAATATTAGGTGTTGATGTAGGCATAGAAAAAGAATTATAACTGAAGGAAGACTTAATATCGAACTCTCCTGGACAGTCCTATTGGACACACGCACCCCATGTTCATGTTTCGCAGTTAGTTCTTTTTCAGTTTCCACTGTTATGCGGCCGGGGGGGTTTGACACCCATATCGCTAACACTTTTAACTTTCCTAGGAGCCATAATAATGACTATATTGAAAGAAAAAATAATGGAAAATAAGCAAGAACTATGATAGAATCATGAACGAACCACACAGTGCGGTCACCAATGCTGAACTGAGAGCAGCTGAATGGAACCCACGTGACGGCCGAAAGCGGCCGAATGGGACACGCGGTGGCTTGGCCAACACATTTTTGTTTGTGGGTTGGGGTAAATTTTTTTTCAAAATTTTGTTCGCGGGTTGATTTGTTTGTAGGTACAGGCGTTCGTGGGTTGGGATCACCACTATATATATATATATATATATATATATATATATATATATATATATATATATATATATATATATATATATATATATATATATATATATATATATATATATATATAAAACCTTGTTCCTTTTTTCTGCGAGTTTTTAACCGTGAAATTGCAATAACGCCCCCCAAAAAATAATAGTAAAAAAAACGAAATTCACGAATAACACCCATGCAAAAAAAAAAAAAATTGAAATTTTTTTTTCAATTTAGTGAAAAATCGACTGCCTCGAAGGCACTTTTCCGCCATCCTCCTCCTCTTCTACCTCTTAGTGCAATCGAATATTATGAAGAAAATTGAAAAAAGCATTAAAAACAACAGCAAGCATAATTTCAGTATAATATTGTCAGGGAAATAGCGTGCGAGGGTGCATCAGCTGATATGGAAGTAGCAAAATGTTTGCTGATAGAGGTTCGTTCTCCTGCATCCTCCTCCTCTTCTATCGCTTAATGCGATCGAACATTATGAAGAAAATTTAAAAAAGAGCATTATGATCAAACAGCAAACATATTTTCAATATAATATAGTCAGGGAAATAGCGTGTGAGGGTGCATCAGCTGGGACGAAAGTAGCAAAACGTTTGCCGATAAGGTTCGTTCTCCCGCATCCTCCTCCTCTTCTACCGCTTAATGCGATCGAATATTATAAAGAAAATTGAAAAGAAAGCATTAAGAACAAACAGCAAACAAATTTTCGATATAATATTGTCAGGGAAATAGCGTGCGAGGGTACATCAGCTGATACGGAAGTGTGACAAAACGTTTGCCGATAGAGGTTCGTACTCCCGCATCCTCCTCCTCTTCTACCGCTTAATGCGATCGGATGTTATGAAGATAATGGAAAGAAAGCATTAATAACAAACAGCAAACAAGCTTTATCTGGCAACACTGACCACCATGCACGTCCCAGTTTATGCCTGTTGCCCTCTGCATAATAGAGTTCATTAATTTGTTTACTGTACAGTAATTATGTATATCATTTATACTGTACAGTATTTGCATGTTAATATAAATAACTACAGGTCTTTCTGCTTTGTTATGTACTTATAAAATATGTTTTACTTATCTTATATCTTTGGTATAGTGTGTCTATGGACGGTTGTGGAACAAGCTATGCCCTTTATCATTGTTTCCTATGGAAAATGACTCGTCTTTTCACGTGATTTTTCATTTCCACGTCACTTCTGAGAACCTATCTCTGCGTTATTCTGAGAACTAGGTATATATATATATATATATATATATATATATATATATATATATATATATATATATATATATATATATAATATATATATATATATATATATATATATAATAAAAAGGTTCACAGAATTTTTCCAAAAATTGTTTAACTGAAGTGAGCAAACACAAAACACTTATTTTCAACATAGTTATCATCCTGTTCAATACACTTCTCAAGACGATGTTTCCACCCATTTAAACCTTCTCTGAAGAACTCAACAGGCCTCTTTTGAAACCACAGTTTTACAGCATTTTTAGCTTCATCCATTTTTTTCAAAGTGGGCTCCTTTTAGTGATTCTTTGAGGTTTGGAAAGAGGAAGAAGTCTAATGGGGCGGATGAGGTAGCACTTACCATCGGAACTCTCGAATCACATCCTTCGTAACTCACAGATTGTGCTGGTTTTTTGACCAATAATGTCCTCAGTTTCTTTAAAGTCCTTCATAGTAAGATCCATTAACAGTTCTTTTTCCTTCAAGGAAATCACAAGTATCACTCCTTCTGAATCTCAGAACACGGTGGCTGTCACTTTTTGAACTGACCTTTCAAATTTGAACTTGATTGGTCCAGATGATCCATGTGGAAGCCATTGTTTGGACTGCAGTTTAGTTTCAGGATCATATTGGTGGATCCAGATCTCATCTCCCATAATAAATCAACTCATAAACAGCTCTTTATCGGCCTCAATCTTACTTAGAATCACTAATGAAAGATGAATTCGAAGAATTAGCTCGTTTGGGTGCAATGCTTTTGGGACCTATTGTGCAGAAATCTGGCTGAGTCCCAAATCTTCATGCAAAATTGAATTTACTGAGCAGTATGGAATTTCCAGGGCCAAAGCTATTTGATTAAGTGTCATTCTTTTATCTTCTTCAATGAGATTTCTAACTGCATCATTCATTTCATAATTTTTCAATGCTCTCGGTCTCCCAGTCCGAGTATCATCTTCCAGGTTTTCTCTGCCTTCTTGGAATCACTGAATCCACTTGTAAACGTCTCTTTCCTTTGAAGCATCATTGCCATTAGCTAACTACGAAGCCCCAATAATCTGCATCCCCCTCCATTCGAGTTTCATGAAGAAGTTAATGTTCGCTCACCTTACGACCAGACTTCTGGAACTTAACTCGTTCGTAACTTTGGGAGTGTCTGTATACATATTAAATTTCAATATCAGTATAAACCCTTAATATATTCCTTTAAATTTGAAAATAATCAAATTATATTTTTTTTTTACAGTTTTCGATGTCAAAGTTTACTGTCACTCAAGATTTATAATATGAGACGACAGGAACACAAGGATACCCAAAGAAGACTCAATTCATATTTTAAAGTGAGTAGTTTCCACATTTTTTCTTTTTATTTTCTCTTCTTCCTTTTTCTCACCAAGTTGCATCCCCTGCTGGAGTCATTTGGTTTATTGTCATAAACGTTTTCCAACTGGGCTTATTGCTTGGTTTATGAAAATAATAATAATAATAATAATAATATTACTAGTATTTTCAATGTCCAGAGCATCATTACCTATTTATTTGTTAGTAGTCTTCAGTCTATCTATCCATCTAGCTGGTTACAGTAATATTCAGGTGCATAACAGGGTAAATGGTGTACAGGTCGGGAAACGACTAACATTGGTTCATTCCCACTGCGGGGGTGTTTGGAAGGGCATCCAGCCTTAATCCTTTGGTTCCAACTTCTCTGTGTCCACCCCTATTTGAATGGGGACAAATTACAAAAGGTACTTATTATTATGCCTATCATTGCTCTTCTTGTTTCAGGAAGTATAGCATAGCATTTTATGTCTTCCTTTGTATGATGTCTTGTTGTAAGAGAAATCCCTTTTTTCTATTGAGTTTTTGTGATATGGAAATATTGTAATGTAGTAGTAAATTTGAGATTGTGAAAATGGATCGTAACAAAAGAGTGTTCTTAAGAATGGAAATGTGTTATATGAAGTATCAGTGATTTACTTTTATGAAGTCATGTGGTGAGTTATTTAGAGGGGGCGATGTGGAAGGGAGAGGTTAGGTAAAGCAGGGACAAGGGAGTGCATATGGTGGAATTAAGAAGCTAGTGGTTTATAGTATTGACTTTTTCCAGTAGGCCTTCTTGCTTGGTTCATGATAATCAGAGGCAAATATATATAAGTCACCTGTAATATGAAACTTGAAAAGAAATCCCTACAATTCGAGTATATGTAATGGTTTTTTTTGGGACAGCTGCACCATTAGTTCAGGCATAAATAATATGAATACCTTTGCCTATCCTTGAGAATGTCAACAAATTAAGAAGGGGGAAATTAAGTATTAGATGGCTTTACTCAAACTTTTATGTATTCATATGTCTAATTTAGACATTGAATAGGTGAGAAGAGGTGAAACTGAATGATTTTTATGGGTAATATGAGGAATACCTTAGACTATGATTTCACTATTGCTTTATGTGATGTTTCTGTTACTTTTTGTGATGTCTCTTGTTATCTGAAGTTTCTTTTATATCTTATAGCCTTCCATGAGAATCAGCATTTAAGTTGAAAGGGAAAAGTTGACACTCAGACTTGTATTTACTAGAATTTAGGGTTCACATTGTGATCTTTAATTGCCTTGCTTACAACTATTGAGGTTGTAAGTGTATGATGACGTTTGGGAATTTTAATGTTAACAGTACTGTAGTAGTTGAATCTGCAATTAGATTTTTTTTTCTTCAGAATTTTACTAAAAGTAGCAGTGGTGAAGGTAGTAGTAATGCTAACAACACCAGTGGCAATGCTAATAGTTGGAATGGCCAGAGAACATCTGGTTCTCCCTCGCACCCATCGCAGACCCCTTCACCCGCTGGATCTGTAGGATCGGAGGGATCACAGTCATCTGGGTATACAACAAGTACAGAGGGTACACGTTCAAAAAATGGACCGCCGCAAGTGGGTCACACGCCCCCCCATCCACAGCCTCCTTCGGCAACACCGACCGTACCTGTGCCTACTGTTATTCACAATCTCCTTATCAAACAGAATCAGCTCTCTGGCCACCTTGCAACTGCCCATGACATGTGGATTGAAGCAGATAATTATGTCTTCAAAAATGGGATCCAAGGTATTTAGCCTTTAGATTCATTTATTTGGTTTGGCATTGCCCTTTGAATGGGGAATACTAGTTACATAATATGGCAAACAACTAATGTATGTTTAATGTATGTTCAAATCTCTTTAATGTATTTAAGGTAGTTCATGAACTGCATTCTATTTGTACAACTTATCTTTCAGATTTCTTCATCGAGTTGGACCGTGCATGTAGCCCATTAACCTTACACTCATCGTTAACTGATCTTGTGTATTACGCATACTGCGGCCTCCATCGCCTGAAGGAGTAGCCAGGATTACCATATTGATTTTCTATTATTTTTTCTGGTAACACTTCAAAGTTGCACCACAACAACCATAACCTAAGGTTGGTGAAAACCTTGAGCTATGATAGTACAGTACAACTATAAAAACCATATATCAAACACATATTGAACGAGAAGTGGCGTGGAGAGAACTTATCTTACACACTGCTCACTATGCCTTGTCATCTGTCAAGTGAATAAAGTAGCCATATCTTATATGCAGCTTTTACTACATACTCAAGGAATACACATTAAAATATAAGAAGTTTAGTGCAATTCGGCTACTGGAATACCAATAGGTTGTTCTAATCTTTGAAGGTAATGGTCAAAATGTGCAGTTATTGTTTCAATTATACGACCAATGAAATTGACTCAGTATTTGCTAGGGAGCCCCTGACACTTCCCAGATATTAGGCTCCTGGTTTAGGAACTGTGATGCCTTATTGTTAAAATTTTTTTCTTCTTATTAAAACTTCTAGTATAATCTTCATTATGAAATAGTTTAAAGAAAGAAAAAAAAAAAAGATTTTTTACATGTTTATTTCCCACCCAAAATGTACAAATTTCCGAGAGGTCCATGTTTTGTGAAGACAATGCCTTTGTGTGCTCTTAAATTGAAAGTGCATTCGTGGCCACCCTCCTGATAGTGCTCCAAAACCACTTCCCACGTGTTATGAAATGACATGGAAAATACCTTTCACAAGCTGAAAAGGCCAGCCTATTCTCTCAAAAGTATCCATCTTAGCAAGCCGTAATTATTCCGGAGAATATTCTCTATAGGTATATATATATCGAGGTGGATCATTTTCATAGGGTAAATAGCTTTAGAATCCGTACATAAAATGTGTGGATAGGATTGTATATTGAATTATATAAAGGAGATTTTTATCCTAAGAATGAGTTTGAAAAGAATCGAGGCAGTTCTAAGACTAGTTCATTCCTAGGGACAGCAGATGCAGTGTTGTTTCATAGAGGAGAAAGCTGTAGAAGCTATTTTGTTTTTATTTTATATATATATATATATATATATATATCTATATATATCTATATATATATCTATATATATCTATATATATATATATATATATATATATATATATATATATATATATATATATATATATATATATATATATATATATTGAAAAAGGGGAAAGTTTCCTATATAAAAAAATTGGGTTGATGGTAATGTGTAAGATCAGAGGTTGTGTGCTGCTACTGCTATGAGAGTTGCCTTACACATACCACTAGACCCATTGTAATCCAGCTGCCTCTGTTGCAGGCCTTTAGGCAACTTAACGATATGGTAGTCTATTGTGGCAAAATAACTGAGTGCACGCCCCTACCAGATGTATATTTTTGTACATATTTTGAAAGTTCGTAAAGGTACTACTGACCAGGAATTACAGACAGTACTGATAGTGTAACGTACCCTACTTTATACCACAAGGCTCTAATTGCCTCAACAGACTTTGAAGCTTTGTAAGTTACACCTAATAATGTGCAAAAAATGGTACTGATAGAAAATTGCCTCTTCGTGTTAATTTATGTCCTTTATGGATGCTCATAAGATGTTATATTTGCAGATGAAAGTACTTTGTATTTAAATTATTTTGAAATACTGTAATTCATTCGTTTATTTTCTTCGTCACAAACAATGAGACATTTCTCATACGCAGATAATATTTTTTTGTTTTCTTTATACTTTTTGTTTACTTTTTACATTTCACATATATCCAATTCTTGGATCTGGGTGCCACTTCACTGTTCTTCAGTAATCAGAATAACAGATATTTTTTACTATTCAGGTACTTTGACTTTTGAATGTTAAAACTTCCAAATGATATAATATGTTTGTTTATTAGTTTTTATTAGTTTGCTTCACATGTGAGAAGCATTTTGTGTTAACTGGTTTCTGTAATGAATATAAAACAAAAGCAAAAATAGTGTTAAAGTATTTTTTCTGTTTGTTTTACCCTCTCAAGACGCGCATAGTTGGTATTAGTGGCAGCCAGAATCGAGATGAAATTTATGGTGGCAGGCTGTGGAAGCCTTACTTGGGACACAAAATCCTAATATTGTTTGCATTGTATATGGTCTTCCTCATATGCCCTCTCACTGGAAGATACCACCATTCTCTGCATCATCTCATTGCTCACCGGTATACACTGTATATACTGTATATGCATTCTTTCATACATATATATCCATTGGTATATAACGAAATTACGTTCCCCTTATTGGCAAAGCCAAATACAGTAAGTAAACAGAATAGAAGTGCTTGTATATCATGGAAGGTAAATTTTATTGTGGTTTTTGGCAGTTCTTAGCCTTCTTATTGGAAAGTTGATATACGAGGTTATTCATTGAAATACCAACAGTTGGTTATTTTTAAGGTGCTAGATACAAGTTCTAGATTATCTTTTCTGTCATTAAATCAAACAAGAGCAGTAAACAATTGGATCTCCAATTATCCCATTCAGGTATTTAGGGATCTAAGAATTTTTGTTTTACGAAGTCCACAGTGAGAAAATTTTCCATTGAAGCAAAAAGAGAATGTTGTCAATCTGTTGTGGAATCCATAGTGATCTTGGAAATTTTGTTTTATGAAATCCGTATCTAGTTAATTTTCCAAGGACTGTCTATAACTTTAAAAAAAGTGTGTGTTGCCTGTCTGTTATGAAATGCAATTATGGGAAACTATTTCATTTGGGAATAGTTTTTCTGTGAAGTTCTGTCATGTAATAGTGTTCCATGACTGATTGAATATATTATAAATTTCTGCCTATGCAGTTTTTGTTAATTTTTATATATGCATCATGTTATGACAATTATTTTCTCCATTGCCTAAGATGTTTTAATGATGATTGTTTATTGAGGTCTATTATTATTTGTTATTAGATGCACAAAATTATGCAGGTTTAAAAGGCTTTAAGTTGGGACGAAAAGTCAGGAAACTGTATTAAAATATATTATCATTGTGTAAGACAATGTTCAATTGTGATATTTATTAATGCCCTTGGCAAATAATTTTGAAAACACATTGCAAGTGTTGCCCATATGGTAGTTGCACCCCATGAGATATATTTACTCTATATTTTCCATAGGTAAATTCGTTCACAGTTTGCAATTACTTTTACATTATTCATAAAGTACTTAACCTGATATTTAACATAACTTCAACAGTCTTTCCTGGAGTATTGGCTGTATACTTAATGCTTAAACTGTTAAACAATTTTTTTATTATTAATTTTTCTACATTTTATTATTTTTATCACAGAGGGGAGACTTAAGATAATCTGTTATTCACATAGATGTTGTAACGCTTTATGAATATTTTGACGTTGAGACATAATTGGGTTGTTGTGGGGTGCAATTGAAGTATCGGTCTCATTGTTCACTTGTACTTAGTAAATTTGTTGGTGATGTCGGATGGTCAGCAAATCAAATGCTAGCCTTTGAAACCTTCACACTAAATTACTATCTTTACTGTGATCTCTTGTTTGGATATGTTGTGAAAATTTCTTGAGTGAAGGTCCCCTGGGTAATAAACTTCCAGTTACGGAGTAAAAGGAAGGTACTCTAACATCCTCTATCATCACTGTCCAAGGCTACAAGTGTTCATTGTTACTAATTACTTTTAACCTAATTCATCTGGAAAAGAGCTGTGCCTCAGAGCCTTCCAGTGCCCGGGCTTTGGCAGGTGGGGGAACTCTCTTCTATACACCGTACTGGTCACCATAATTCTTTC
The DNA here is from genome assembly GCA_037179515.1 of Halocaridina rubra. Lineage (NCBI taxonomy): Eukaryota > Metazoa > Arthropoda > Malacostraca > Decapoda > Atyidae > Halocaridina > Halocaridina rubra. Next base: position 62,918 of record JAXCGZ010013336.1, on the reverse strand, counting down.
ATGTCATTGTTTTTGTCAGAGTGTATGAATCATTCATTGGATCATTCATGGGATACTGTTCATCAAAAGCCACCAGTCCGTTGCTCTTATGCCTTGGTTTCAGAAGAAAATGTTGACTATGTAAACATAAGTAAGAAAATTCTTTTGCATATCCAATACCACATCACTCACTTGGAAGAGAAGGACACGCTGGTTTGATAATCATATTTTATATCATTAACTGCATTTGGTCATAATCGTTAACCATTGTTCATTCCATTGTATCACTACTGACCCCTCGCATAGGTTTAAATGCATCTCATGCGCTCCCTGTGTATAGAAAATCATCTGTTGGGTCTTATGGTAGCTGTGATGATGTCTTCATCACAAACATCATCCGCAGTTGCCTCACCACCGTGTGAGTGCTGCCAAAGTTGAGGCAGGTCGAGTGGATGTGCTCACATAAGTTAGACACCACTAGACCGAGTGCACTTACATAAGCCCACCTCTTGCGGAAAGTGTCCTTCCTGTGTACCCACTTACTCTGATCTTATTTATTGACTTAAGTAGTGGTATCATTTCCGTGTTTTGGGCGCCTGGTGTAAAAGGAACCCATAAGCTGTACAAAAAAGGACAGTTATTTCAAATCTATGCCAACAATGTAGCTACAATAAGTAAATTAATAATAACACATGCACAGTTTACTGTTTTACAGATATATCATGTACATAATAAAGTATTTCTTATGTTATAGGGTATTTTACTTTATAACCTGTATATTTGTATCATGTGTATAATTGCCTATATATCATGTATATAATATGCGGGAGCCATGCCAGCTCATTGGTAGTGTGAGAGTCAGAAACTGACTCAGGTTTAAGCCAACTGTGAGGTATTTGGGAATACATCTAGCCTTGATATCCCAGCTCTAAGATGTGTGTGTACACCCACATCCGAATGTGGACTAATTATGACACAATGTTACAAACAGTGTTCAATATGCTTTCAATACTAGGGTCTATTTCCACTCATATGGCCCATATATATCAAGAGTTAATAAGGGTATATCCTTGGTCAAGAAAGGGGAAGCATATCACTCTTCATCTCCAGTTTATAAAGGTGATAAGGGATATAGTAGGAGAACAAGAAAATATCTGATCATCCTTGAATTTATTTGTTTTTTCTGCAAGTATTCTAAATGCTTGGGTTATGAAATTGGAAAATTGATGTCTCTCTATGGAGCAGTCTGGATTTTGATGTGTCCGAGATGACCTGCAACAATACTGGTTTAGACACTAGGGTACTTGCAATTGTGGATTAAGAGAACAAGCTCGGTTCGGTGGTGATTACCATTAAAGAATGGATTTTATATATATATATTTTTTTTAATGATTGTGACACTAGGATGGGCCAAAAAAAAAATAAAACAGCCCTCATCGGGCCTGGGCACGAAGAATACATAAAGAGAAACAGATGGAGAGTGTAATGACTTGTCAGATGAGAAGGGATAAAAGATGTGTGATGAATATCCAAGAATATTCAGTGTAGCTGTAGGCATAGATAAAGAACCGTAATTGAAGGAAGACTTAACATCGAACTGTCCTGGACAGACCTATTTAAGTTCGGGAGGCATATCCCTACAACTAATATTTTCGGTCTAGAAAGCACAGTTCATACATTACTACTAGCAAACCGAACTTTTGGTACATGTATATAATGACCATTTAAGAGATTAAAAAAGTATTTCCAAAATATTAGGTGTCAAATATACTTCGTTGTATATACCCCCCCCTTCAATATGTTGATCCTGAATCCCACTGCCTAGAAAATCCCAGATCCCTTTTACACACCAGTAACAGACTCATATTGCTTGCTGCATCAGAAATTCATTGGACATATGAGATTTAAAACCACGGTAACAGATACATTTCTCACATTTTGTCATTTCTCTAGATAGTAAATACGTAATTACGTGCACTACCATAATATTAATCAAAGAAAGCTTGCAAAACATAAAAAAGAACTCAAAGATATAACGTAATTGACCAAAGGATTTACTGAGAAATGGTATATGCTTCCCAATACCTTAATATCTAATATGAATACCAAAAAGTTTCGTGGTTTAGTACTTTCCTTGACTTCTTACATATAGAAAATAATAGGTAAAATTTATAACCCTGACGTTTGGTGCCTATTTTTAATTATTTTCTTTTTCATTAGTCCTACCAATCTGCCGCAGACTATCTACTGTCATCTCGTACGTGTGGCAGTTATTATACTATGAAAGTGATGCCCTTAGCTTAATAATACGCTGATTGTCTCCCCACCTGCGGGCCAAAAAGGAAGGCCCGGTCACCCTCAAGGGAGAATATCATCAACAACAACAGCTGATTGTAGCTAACAGTTATCATAATAAATATAATTTGGTTTCGGTTTTACGTCACGAACTCCCTTTTCAACTAAGGGCTAGGACGGTTGCCTTCATGCAAAGACTTGTTTTGGCAGATGTAATCGTTACCCTGAGTGTATGCCCTTACTAACCTCAGTCCGTGACGGGGCGCGAACCCTCGACCTGCCGCCTCAGAGTCGCAGACGCTACCATTTTGCCACGGAGACTACCTATCATAATAAATATGATACTAAGTGTATATTCACAAAATCCAAGCCAAGATTAAAGCTGCAGCTCGTACAAGACGAGTCACAAGAGTAAATGTTAGTTTCATGTTTGAATTGCACGCATGTGGCAGTGAGCGGTTGACTACAGGGAAAGATGGATGTCAAAGCACGAGGTATACCAACACCAGTTTAATTCATTCAATAGAATAGGACAAGCGCGAACAAAGACAAATCACGTATGTTTAAATTATCAGTGAATATCAGAAATGTAAATGGTTGTGACGAGGCAGAGAAGCTTTATCCTTGCTTTCCCCTGTTAATTCCCCCTTTTTCGTGAGACTACAATTTACATGGACGAAAAGTGTTCTTGAAGCATCTGCCAAGAAAAATAATAAAATAAGAGCTCTCAGTACATATGAAATTCGTAGTTGAGTTATCAATGCAAATCAAACAAGCTCTCAGGTGCATAGCAGAGTGATAAGGTAAGAGAAAATAGATGTTATCCAAAGCTATTAACTTGACAGTTATGTTAAATTTTATAACTATCACATCACCAATTTACCATCTCAAATACACCATAATGGCTACCAACCCCTCCATCTATTGTAGAGTTGGAAATCCTTAAAACATCTCTCAACTCTTGCCTTAGGTAGTACAACATATTTACTCTTTTTATGTGTAAATCTTGCCGGCCGTCAGTTTAACTTAGCGCGAATCTGCTGAATGTAATGTAACGGAACTACAAAACAACGTATTCATTTCGGTGATTAATTTCGCACCCCCCCCCCTCCCGTTATTAAAAAAAAAAATAGTTTATTATAATATTAAAGTTGATTTGTTTAGGTAAATGCACTCAGCATTTTCTGTAACTCAACTTCCATAGACCATACAATCTATGCAAAGTGTCATAGTACAATAAAGGAAATATAAACACCAAAGAATAATTAACTTCAAATATCATACGCTTTTGAACTAGCCCAAATCGGGCTAACCTAACCTAACAACTTTCATTACATGATAAAGTCCATTTCTTTTCCACATAAATTTTGTTGATGTATTATGCAATGAAACTGTTTCAATCCATATTTTCGCTCTCCAAGGTGTTTAATTAATAGCTGCACCAATCCATTCTGCTTGCCTATCATTGCAGGAGCCCCATCAGTTGATATACCTACTAACTTGTCCAAATATAACTCAGTTCCTAAAATTTGTTCTGAAAGTCCATTAAGTAAATCACTACCAGTTGTCTGACCTTTCAATGAACTGAGCCCTACAAGTTCATCATGAATAGAAAAGTTATCTGTTACACCACGTACAAACACAAGTAGCTGAGCCGTAGATGTAACATCAGTAGATTCATCAGTGGCTAGGGAGAAGTACACAAACTGGTCTACTATATCACCCGACAAATCAACAATACGACGTTGCACTGTCATACGATTCAAACTGATATTCTCAAACTTTTTCAAAACATCTGGAGAGAGTTTTTGAGCAGCAAGTAGAATACAGTTTTTAATGAAAGTCACTTCTGAAAAAGCCTTGGAATGTTTAGCAATCAGGTTTGAAATTTCATAGCTCACTTCTGTTACGTCCTATGCCTCTTTATTTTTCTTAATAAACATATTTTTCTGAACATCAAAACCTTGCATTAGTGATATAATTTTCTGCTTTCTTTGTTCACCAACGAATTTTTCATGAGACTTGTTCTTTGTCAGATAATGCCTTTGTAAATTATATTCCTTACAAACAGCCATACTATTCTGGCATATCAGGGAAATTAATTTTTTGCACCGGTTTCCACAAAGAAATATTCGTCTGTCCATATTTCTTGAAATTTTCTATGTTCTTCTTTAAGCTTTCTTTTGCGACCTGATTTCTTTTCCTAAGAAGTACCAGTGGCCGTAGTAAGTAAGCAGAATTGATCTGAAAACTCTACAACATTGATAAATGCCTGGCCCTACAGCATGATCTCCCATTTTAGAATGCCAAGAAGGTATCGGTGCTCAGACATATTGGCTGACTTGGAAAGTTGCCAACTAATCACTTTACGAACTTGGTAAACTGGAATTAGAACAAACAAACAAACATTTATTTCCATTTTTGTACAATGGTTATTCTTATACAATCTAAAAATAACTTATAAGTAGATATATAATTTAACTAATAAGTAAGAGGGTAATACATACTGTTAAATTAAATAATGGTTTCCTAGAAAATAATAATACTGTAATAAAAATTTTAACAATAATGTTAATAATAGTAGTAGATCTGGTATTGATAGAAAGCTTTCGGATTATTAAGATAAGAGCAAACAAACAAAACAAACAAACATTTATTTCCATTTTGTACAATGGTTATTCTAAAAGTAAAATTAACTTATAAGTAGACATGTAATTAAACTAATAAATAAGAGGGTAATACATATAGTTAAATTAAATGTAGCTTTCATAGAAAATAATAATGCTGTAATAAAAATGTTAACAATAATGTTAATAATACAGTAGTAATAATAACACTAGATACAGTGTCGTTATTATCGGCATCATTTCCATATTTGTTTTCCTTACAATGAGAATAATCAGTTCTTAACGAGCAGTAACTATTTTGTCCAAAAGAAAATAGCATAAGCGACCTTGTTTTCTGCCCGCAGCCACCCAAGTTTATTGAGAGCTGGTGTGATGTGGTCATATTTTCTTATTCCTCCCAGGGCAACTCGAGCTGCAAAATGAATAAGCTTTTGTATTCTGTTTATCTGAGTCTTAGTGGTAGCTCCCCAAACAGTTGTGCAGTAATTAATGTGACTTAGGGCTAGAGATTCAACAACAGTTATTCGAGTGGTAGTCTCAAAATTGTCTTTTATACGTGATAAGTACATTAATGTTCCTGTAACCTTTTTGCATACTTTAACTATGTGGGAATCAAATAACATGTAGTTATCAAAGTGAATCCCTAGGTTTTTGACTGTTTTGCTAGGTGTGATAATACTGTCGCAAAAATTAATTATTGTGTTTTCTGGAATTTGCGCTATATGGAACCTTGAACCAATAAACATGCATTGTGTTTTATTTCATTAATTAACAGCCCAATTTCTTGAAAATAAGTTATAATTTTTGACAGTGTTTTCTGCTCTTAAAGTTAGCTCTGAGAGATTATTAATATCACCACTAAGGAGTAGTTGAGTGTCATCTGCATATTGTATGACTATACAGTCAGAAATGAAAGAAGATAAATCATTTACGTATATGGAGAAGAGGATAGGACCAAGTACTGATCCCTATGGAATACCAAATGATACATTTTTTGGCATAATGTTGCTAAAACGTATAGACTGTTTACGATTAGATGGATACTCGCTAAACCAGCTCGGATCAATATTTAGGTTAGTACATTTACTTAAAAGAATTTCATGGTTTACACTGTCGAAGGCTTTTGATAAGTCTAATAATACAAGCAGAAATATTTTTTTCATATCTATATTATTATAGATACTATTCGTAACTTTTAGCAGTGCAGTTTCCGTCGAGAGTTTCGATCTGAAACCATGTTGGTTAATCGTTAATAGTCCATTTGACTCTAAATATGACCTAGTTGGCTTGCAACAATTTTTTCTAATATTTCAGAGAAAATGGGTAGCAGGGAAATGGGACGATAGTTTGTCACATCTTCTCTGTCCCCTTTTTATGCAGAGGTATTGCATGTGATATTTTCCAAGAGTCAGGAAACTTTAGTAACAATGGAAGTGTTCATAATAGTTAGAATATAAGATACAATCATGGGGAGAGTATCTTTGATGAACTGAAATGGTATACCAACTGGACCATAAGAGCCAGAGTTTCTTAGGCTCTTTATGGTAAGAATTAGGGTAGCACAATCGATAAGATTTATCTTGAAGTACTCTCTTGTGTTTACATTGGAAGAATTGTCATTTAAGCAATTAATCATATTCACTGAGTTGATGTTGTCTTGTGTTTTCTCATAGGTATTTTTGCCAACGTTAGCAAAATAGTTATTAAAGTTTTCCGCTTTGTCTTTCAACTCCGTAATATTTTCATAACTTTCTGAGGTACTCATTTCATTTGTTATCATGCTTCTTATCACTTTCCATGTTGCTGCTGTCCATAGTTCTTCTTTTTTGTAAAAGTCTTTTTTACTTACATTGATGAGAGATCTGACACGTTTCTTTTCTGTTTTATAATGTTCTCAGAGAGTCATATATTTATTAATTTTTAGCTCTTTTTGTATTTGATTTCTGATTTGCATTGCCTCTTTGATGTCATTAGTTAGCCAGGGGGCTGAGGGGCGGGTTATTTTTCTTGCTACAAACAAACAAACAAACATTTATTTCCAGTTTGTACAATGGTTATTCAACATTAATAGTAACTTATAAGTAGACATGTAATTAAACTAATAAATAAGAGGGTTATACATATAGCTAAATTAAATGTAGCTTTCATAGAAAATAATAATGCTGTAATAAAAATGTTAACAATAATGTTAATAATAAAGTAGTAAGTATGACACTAGATACAGGATCGTTATTATCGGCATCATTTCCATATTTGTTTTCCTTACAATGAGAATAATTAGTTCTTAATGAGCAGCAACTATTTGTCCAAAAGAAAACTATATAGTTTGCCTTCAAAAGCTTTGAAGGAGGATGCATTTTTAAGATGCTCTGGAATATTATTCCAGAGTGTTGGCCCTTTGATAGTGATCATCTTTGAACCTGCTTCTGTGTTTGTTCTGTGAATTAAGAGCTCACTGCTCTGTCTTGTGTTGGTTCCCCTTATATCCCTGACTTTTTAAATCAAATAGCCAGCTAGGATAATGATGGCCCAAAATTTTGAATACAAAAACATAAATAGCATAAGCGACCTTGTTTTCTGCCTGCAGCCACCCAAGTTTATTGAGAGCTGGTGTGATGTGGTCATATTTTCTTATTCCTCCCAGGGCAACTCGAGCTGCAAATTTAATAAGCTTCTGTATTCTGTTTATCTGAGTCTTAGTGGTAGCTCCCCAAACAGTTGTGCAGTAATTAATGTGACTTAGGGCTAGAGATTCAACAACAGTTATTCGAGTGGTAGTCTCAAAATTGTCTTTTATACTTGATAAGTACATTAATGTTCCTGTAACCTTTTTGCATACTTTATCTATGTGGGAATCAAACAACATGTGGTTATCAAAGTGAATTCCTAGGTTTTTGACTGTTTAGCTAGGTGTGATAATATTGTCGCAAAAATTAATTGTTGTGTTTTCTGGAATTTGTGCTATGTGGAACCTTGAACCAATAAATATGCACTGTTTTACTTTCGTTAATTAACAGCCCAATTTCTTGAAAATAAGTTTTAATTTTTGACAGAGTGTTTTCTGCTCTTAAAGTTAGCTTTGAGAGATTATTAATATCACCACTAAGGAGTAGTTGATTGTCATCTGCATATTGTACGAATAGACAGTCAGAAATGAAAGAAGATAGATAATTTACGTAAATGGAGAAGAGGATAGGACCAAGTACTGATCCCTGTGGAACATCAAATGATATATTTTTTGGCACAGAGATAATGTTGTTAAGACGTATAGACTGTTTACGATTAGATGGATACTCGCTAAACCAGCTCAGATCAATATTTAAGTTAGTACATTAATTAAAAGAATTTCATGGTTTACACTGTCGAAGGCTTTTGATAAGTCCAATAATACAAGCAGAGATATTTTGTTCATATCTATATTATGACGTCTCGCAGGAGGTTGAAAGATAGTACCGATAATTTAGAAGTAAACTATAATTTTGAGTATAAAAATAGGTTTGGCATTAGTTCAAAAATAAAATAGTATTCAAAATTATAATAGATATCAATTTAGATATAGCTCTTCAAGTGGTTACCTTCCCTTCACAAAAATGAGGTTACTCCCGTCTAGACACTGTTGCAGACAACCGTACACGTTCACCTCTTGTCTTGACTGCTTTCGTGTTCGAGGATGGCCTTGAAATTATGAATTTAGTTATTGAACTGATTATAGGAAACAAGATAAAACAATAATAACAAGAAGATACAAACACACACATACATATATGCACAGACATATACAGACACGCATACATACATACATACATACGAACACACATACATAAATACAGTACATATATATATATATATATATATATATATTATATATATATATATATACCTTGGCTTTCTTCCCCAATCGGGGGGTAGCGACATAAAAAAAAGAAACAATAAGGGGATTACTTTGCTCTATGGGCAATGACGAGGGAGCTAGCGACCGTTCAGATGGCACTGCTGGAGTGCCACAGCCCATCCTCCTGGATCTTCCACAACCTGCGTCGCGTCATAAATGCCAACTCCCCTACTGCCCCTACCGCAGGGCTACCTCTGTAAGATGCAGCACCATGGCGACAGCAGATGTCCATCAGAGCTGCGTCACAATCGCTCGCCACTCATTCCTATTCCTAGCACGTTCACTTGCTTCCCTCACATCCATCCTCCTATCATTCAGGGCTCTCCTTACTCCATCCATCCACCCAAACCTAGGCCTCCCTCTTGCATTTCTCCCATCAACTCTCGCAATCATCACCTTTTTCAGCAGTCTTTCATCATCCATCCTTTCCACATGGCCAAACCATCTCAGAACATTCATATCTACTCTGGATGCAAATTCTCTCCTCACACCCGTTCTTGCTCTCACCACTTCATTCCAAACCCTATCCAACCGAGATACACCAATCATACTCCTCAGGCATTTCATCTTAAACACATTTGGTTTCCGTCTCTCACTTACTTTCATACCCCATAAATCTGATCCATACATCACAGTTGGCACAACCAGTATCTCATACAAAACTTTCTTAACATTCATTTCCAACCCGCTATTCTTCATCACTCCTTTTAACGCACCCAACACTTTACATCCTTCATTCACTTTGTGACACACATCTGCTTCCACTCCATCATTTGCAGCTATAAGTGAGCCTAAATACTTAAACTGATCAACTTAATCAAGTGTCTCTCCATTCAACATAACCTTCAATCCAGCACCATGCTCATTTCTTGTACACCTCATAACCTTACTCTTTCCCACATTCACTCGCAACTTCCTTCTCACAAACACCATTCCAAATTCTGACACTAACTGGCAGTATCTCTCTGAATCTGCCACCACCACAGTATCATCTGCAAACAGCGACTGATTTAGCTCCCACTCGTTATCAGCAGCATCTACCATTCTCAAACCTCGACCATGCACTCACTCATTCACCTCTCTTACGACTCCATCAATATACAAATTGAACAGCCATGGTGACATCACACATCCCTGTCTCAGTCCCACACTCACTGGAAACCGCTCACTCACTTCATTCTCTACCCGAACACAAGCTCTGCTGCCCTCATACAAACTCTTCTCTGCATGCAACAATTTATCATGAATTCCATATAACCTCAAAACATTCCACATTGCCTCTCTATCAACTCTATCATACGCTTTCTCAAGATCCAGAAATGCAAAATACACATCCTTACCCTTAGCTAAATATTTCTCACATAACCGCTTAACTATAAAAATCTGATCTATACAACCTTTACCTCTCCTAAAATCACTCTGCACTTCTGCGATCACATTTTCTGTCCTATCCCTAATCCTATTAATCAGTATCCTACCATACACTTTTCCTACCACACTCAACAAACTTATACCCCTAAAATTACTGCATTCATACACATCTCCCTTACCTTTGTATAGGGGCACTATACAAGCAATCACCCATTCCATTGGCACCATTGACAACATAAAGCATATATTAAACACTCTCACTAACCATTCCAATGCTGTCACACCCCCTTCTTTCAACATTTCCGCTCTCACACCATCCATTCCAGGTGCTCTACCTGCTTTTGCTTCATACACTGCCCTTTTCACCTCGTCTCTTGTAATCTCTCTCTCATATTCATCTCCCATTACCGGCACTTGAACACCCCCCCACTGCCACTATAGCTGCCTCTATCTTCCTCAACATTCAACAAGCACTCAAAATATTCTACCCATCTTTTCCTTGCATGTTTCCCTCTTAAAATCTGTTCATTCACATCTTTCAATGTCTCTCCCATCCTCGATTCACCCTTCCTTACTCTCTTCACTTCTTTCCAAAACTTCTTTTTATTTTCCTCATATGACCTACTAAAATCCTGTCCCTACCTAACATTTGCCAACCTCTTCTCTTCCTCTACCTTCCGCTTGGTTTCCACATTTTTCTCCCTATATCTTTCATACTTCTCCCTACTGTTACTCTGCAGCCATTCCTCAAAAGCCCCCTTTTTCTCTTCCACCTTCATTTTCACCCCTTCATATATATATATATATTATATATATATATATATATATATATATATATATATATATATATATATATATATATATATATATATATATATATATATATATCTTTCTTATTTTGATTATGCTGTAGAGTGATATTTGGTGTTTTCTATGATAAATTCGAGGACCGCCATATGCTTCATTGAGGGCCACATGTGGCCCGAGGGCCACCGGTTGTACACCCTTGATTTAGCTCATGTGCAGTTGAGGGCCAAGACAGTTCCTTTGATTCTTTGAATGATTTTATAATGAGGGAACGGAGTGTGAGGGCTGCATCTTGGAGCTGGTTTGTTGTAATAAGCTTGTGGGCACATGGTATTGCTTCAGCTAATGTAATACTTGAACTGTAGATGAGGTATAGCTCCACACAACCACGGACCGGTACCTTGGAGAAGGCAATTGCTTGCGAGATGTTTTTGTCTCCTTGTAAGTGGTTTATCAATGTCTCATTGTGGTAGTCTGGATTGGGAAAACCACATTTTTCAAGCTTTTCAATATACAAGTTACGGAGGAATGTCAGTAGGACGACCTCATTACATTCAATCACATGCCTAAGAACATAATTCTTCACGCTCTCATTGGCTCTCCAATGTGCTACTATCTTCTGGTCCTGAAGGTTGTCAATGCTGTTTGACTTCTCTGACCTCTCTTTCCCACGCACATGATTCTGGTACTCGGTGTTGAATGTGTTTCTGCATGATGGGTGGTACCTCGCTTCTATTGCGTACAAGTCATTACCCTGTACTTTTCGGTAAAGAGGCTCCTTATTCATTTCTTGTGCAATGGGTGCAATGATTTTCCAGGCTGGTTCTTTGTGCTTTCAACTCTGAAACTTTACAGGACGTTCAGTCTTTCCCCTGACCTTGATCTCTACCTTTTCACAAAGAATACACTGACTGGGAAACAGGAAGGAACACCGAGTCCCATCAGACCGGTCTGACTGAGATTTGTGCTGCCATAGGGAATCCTTTATCTGTGATGATAATGATTCACCGGAACCAGAAGCTTTCGAATTTTTTAAACGACCCAAGTTCATTGTAAAATTTTTGTAACAGTTTTGATGATAACCAGTTGTTTCCAAAGGCAGTACCTCCAGCGTTAATGGTATCTCGGTCACAAATGTTATTCATGCGGTAGGGTAAAGATACTGGTTCATTGAGTCTCAAATCATGAATATCATGAATGTATGAGAGCTTGTCATCTGGATCCCCCTTGCAAGGACTATAGTCTGTAAAATTACCATGCTGAGAGAGAGATGGGTCATGCAAAATACATAATGTCCATGGTAACTTCTTTGTAGGGTTTTCGGCAGTGTCGCAACGTTTTCTTTTTCCCATGATTAGTTACTGCATGATTTAATTATGAACCTTAATATTTTAATTGTTAGTCTAAACATCTTTGTACTTCACTTTAACATCCATTAGACCATATTTTCACCTGCGAACACATATCTGAAAGAAAAAAGTAAAATGTGATTAACTAATGTCATATTGACTACGACTTTTTTCGCGTTTTTTTCCTGATATCGAGTCAAGATGTGCTTAAAACTTAAAAAAAGTTATTTCAATTAATTTTGGGTCAAACTTGGATGGGAAAATATGTTCATTTGTCCCTGCAAGTTGTTTAATTCAAAAGTTATGTAATTTTCTAATGTTTCTAGGGTTCGCGTCCACATACCAATTGTTTGTAACAAAGGGTAAAAAAAAAAAAACCCTTGGGACATTATTTGAACCTGCTACTTGTCAAAATCTTAAAACAGACACTTCAAAAAATTGAACAAAATAGGTGCCAACAAAAAATCCACTAGGTGCACGTGGACCCCTTCTTCCTCCCCAACTAATGCGTTTGATACATATTTACTCTTACACCTCAGTTTGGGAACTCATGAAATTAAATATATTATAGGATCAATATCTTTGGACTGAAGTATTTTGTCTAATAGGTTTAGATGTGTTTGGATGTATTCTGATACAGCAATTGTTTTTCTCGAATATCACAATTTTTTGTGTTTGTTAGGATCGATACTGGTCGGCGGCGATGGGTACTTAACTAACCTAACCTAACCCACCCAATCTAACCTAACAAATCCAACCTAACACAGATATGAAGCCTTGCATACCTTAATAGGTTTAACTTGGGTGTTTATACAGTAGCGCGGCTTATTGCAATAAGTGGTGATAACGCTGATCCGTCGGATAAGCTGTGGCAGGGGTGCATAAGGCGAAACTTAACCCTTTTCATAGACTAATTTGCCGATTATATAAATGGAAGCTATTCAGGGACTGCAGTAGTGCAGTGGTTAGAGCGCTCGACTCGGGAAGTGATAGACCTGCATTCGAGCCCACTGTGGGTAGCAGAAAGGACATTGGCAACTAATTCCCCAGTTGCAACCTGCCTGTGTCCACTCTCATTCGATTGGAGATTAATAGTGACGCTTAAGACGACCAAAAATATACAGTATCTACATCTTTGATGTTAGGATAACTTTTGTAGGTTAATGTATATATTCACACCTTATAGTGAGTTGATAACAAGTAGGAAAACTACTTAAAACATCTATAAAAATAATTATATCAATTATTGATGCATATCTTAATTGGGGGTAAACTTACCTCATCAAACCAAACATAATATTATTGCAAATTTCATGAGCTTTAAGTTTTTGGTGTAGTAGTGCGATAACACCAAAATTTAACTTCACCCCCACTTGGGAAACAAGTTGATAATTGATATTACTGTAAATCACTCATATATTTCATTTAAATCGTAAAGAATAGATTTTATAGACAGTTCAGGAAGCTTCATGAAGTTCTGTGTTTTTATGGAAATTAAATGAGATTAAATTGGATACGTTTATTGGTGTTTTACGTTGGTCAATTGCTACACAAGTTCAGAAACAGTCGGAGAATATGACATTCTTCAAATCAAACACTATTGTACAGTTACCAATAAACAAATCAACTATGGAAAAACTATAAAAAAAATTAGTTTAGGTAAGAGGTGAGCAGATTTAAAGAATGTATAGACTGTGCACATGCACCATGGCTAATAATAATAATAATAATAATAGCAATAATAATAATGATAACAACAGCAACACTACTACTACTACTACTACTACTACTACTACTACTACATAACTAACTAATAATAATAATAATAAAACTAATAATCTATGTACATGAGCCATTTTCTCCTTATAAAGGGGAGTGGCTGAGTCAAAACAAAGTACTCTTACTCTTTGGGAAGAGAATACATAAGAGGGGATTACCAGTCCCCTCGTTCCACTCCATTTAGTCGACTCTTACGACAGGCAGGGGAACACGGAGGAAGTATCCTAGCCCTTCTCCCTCAGGGGGTATATAATAATAATAATAATAATAATAATAATAAAATAATAATAATAATAATTATTATTATTATTAGTAGTATTAATTATTATTATTATTATTATTATTATTATTATTATTATTATTATTATTATTGTTGGTGGCACTACAGCTGATCAGGGTTGAGGGAGACAGTGCCAGACGCTTTGCTCTCTCTCGCTATGACATCATGAAATACATTCAGTGTGTTGTTAACCTTGGTTGCGTGAGGGTGTGCGCCGCTCTCGCGGCTCAATGTTTAAATGCCGAATTTGTTGCATGTTTTTATTGCGAGACGATGTAATTTAAAAGAGAAAAAGTAAATTGAATTATGGCGGTGTCCGAGGAGTTCGTGCATCAACTCCGGCAAGTTTTCGAAGTGTGCGATGTGGAACAAAAAGGAACTATTAGTATATCTCATCTCCTTCATTTGGCTGGCGAACACTTCGGATCCTCGCAAAATGTATGTTGGACGATAGTTTCGTAGACTTAAACACGTTCTTTACTCGTTTATACCTGTCTATTATTATTATTATTATTATTATTATTATTATTATTATTATTATTATTATTTACGCAATATATTGCTTTAGATCATGCACTAACAGTTAGACTCTTGATTTAGTTCTATATAAACGCGTTTTCTACTTAGGAAAATGCTAAAAGTTAGGCTCTTTAGTATTATGTTGCTTATTAAGATTGATACTCGATGTATTGTATTATAAAATTAGTTTCATTGAACTTTCTGAAATTACTGTCACAACTACTATCTATATATTTTCCCTTATAAGGGGAGTGGCTGACTCCAGGCAAGCTATTCTGACTATCAGGGAAGAGAAAATAGAGGTGGGGATTCCCAGACCCCTCGCTCCTCCCCATTTAGTCGACTCTTATGACACGTAGAGGAACACAGAGAAAATATTCTAGCTACATCCTCAAGGGGAACTACTACTACTACTACTACTACTACTACTAATAATAATAATAATAATAATAATGGCGTGGAGCGTTAAAATATAAACTATAAATTAATACTTGTAAAGGATATATATTTTAGTCGATTGCTTTACTATGAATGATATTCCCCCCCCCCAATAAAAAATACGAATTAATTAACCTATCTTATTATATTGAATGTTTACATAGGTTCATATTTAGAAAAGGCTTTACTCCTAATGATTTTTTTTAGATAATTACATCTTTCAAGTAATTACTATGAATAGCTATATATGAATATAGGTTTACTTGTGTATTTATATTAGAATTACTGACAAGGGAATGATTCTCATGCTATATCGGAATAATTAAACTTTCATTTTCCTCATTTGTGGAAGGAAAAAAATATTTTGAGCTTTGTTTATGAGCTTAAATTCTATACTTGGATCAAGTGTCATATTCGTACTTGTTTCTTAGGGAACTAGGGTTAAGTAAGTAAAACTATAGTGGTATTGAACAGACAATATATATATCGATTTGAATAATTGATATACAGTATATTTTTTTGTAAAAAAAATTTGTGAGTAACGGGTCTTGTTTTTTTTTTTATTGGTGATTGAAAATTATTTTATATCGAGAAAAAAAACCGCAATTTTATTTAATTATTTAATAGATATTGTTAGGATTTACTTCCGTTTTTTTGGAACTGAAGATTTGAGATTGAATACAAGGCTTGTTTAGCGTGAGACACTACAATGAATAGTGTCATCAGGAAGGAAGCGCTATGAATGGTCTTCCGTAATTACAAGGTGATTAGCGTTTGTGGAAGGGTATAGAGGTCGAGATGGTATGTACGGTAATTTGCCTTAGACCCGATTTCTTAACCAGTGTAAACCTAGGATACCATATTGTTAGTTAGCTAGACACGCAATGAATTTCATAAACGCATCCGACGCGGTTCTGTGTATGGCTAGGATTCCCCATGGGGGATCCTAGCCATACACAGAACCGCGTCAGATGTGTTTATGAAATCCATTTGTGTGTCTAGCCAACTAACAATATGGTATCCTAGGTTTACACTATTTAAGAAATCGGGCTTGGTCTATTTAATATATTAAGCTAGTGTATGCATAGAGAAAGCTGTGGAGTAGGCTATCTATATCTGTCAATTTATCATGGGAAATTTCTATCTCTGGTGTACTCGCATGTATAATGGTGCTCAGTAATTCTCTCTCTCTCTCTCTCTCTCTCTCTCTCTCTCTCGTGCTGAGGTTTTTATGTGGAAATAATTAATGTAGTAAGTTATCCTCGTATCTCGATTTTTTCTTATTATACCGAATATTTGCTTATTGTCCCTTGCTTTATTTCTTAAAAACTTGCATATATGAACAAGGTATAAGTCTGTGATCAGATTATATTTTTTGTCATAAGATTTATTTTTAGATCTTTACCGTTTATTGAACAGAATCTCATTTTGTATCCATGCTATTATCATAAGTAAAATGTTATAGAGGGTAGCATCTTTTTTTTCTTAACAATATTATGACCATTGATTGAAGTCACATTCAACACATTTACATTTTACTGTATTCAAGCTGTCATATACTCAGTTGGCTAGTTAAACACATTGCAAAATAATTGAAAATGTCCATAAATACAAAAACTTAAAATTTGCCTATGTCAGACGTTTAGGCTAAGCTATTACATACTACATAACTATAACTATAGGTATAGAGGCAAAACACTTGTAGATATGGAAAGTATGCACGTATATAAATAATTAAAATTAGAAATGAGTAAATAAACAAATAATTACTCGAAACTACGTTAGTTTAGTACAGAAAAAGACGCGGAAGCCACAGACATTCACTAACTGATTGGTAATGGGCAAACGGAGGGTTTGAGAATACTTCTAATAGCCTACGTACAGTACCAGTTTAAATAAATAAATATATAACATTGTATAATGTGTAGCAATTAAAAGGCAATAAACTGAATGGGATCTTTCGCCATAAAACAATAAAACCAGTTAAATTAGCGGGAAGTCTTTGTCATTCACAGAGATACTCAGTATTATTAAAGTTTGTATTTAGCCTATGCAAGGTTCGGTGAATAAGGCAACGGTTTATATATATATATATATATATATATATATATATATATATATATATATATATATATATATATATATATATATATATATATATATATATCCTTTTCCGAGTTGGTCCATCTCTGATGAGACTATTTTTTTTCCATTGTAGCCTTTTATTCATGCTTTACACTTGCATGTGTTCCGTGGTTTGCTCTTCACACACACATCATATTATTATTATTATTATTATTATCATTATTATTATTATTATTATTATTATTATTATTATTATTATTATAAAAGATGTTGGTTTGAGTAAGGTTACATCATCGATGCCCTAAGGATATGACATTTGGCTTGTCAAAATTTGTCACTTATATATGGGTTGTTTTCATGGTTTAACCACGGCATAAGACTGTTGGTTAGAAATATTGTTAGTTATGCTTTGTTTTTACAAGAAGAAATGATTTATATTGCCTTAATATTGGCAATTCATAATGCATAATATGTAACTTCTGTCAAGTGACCGAGAT
>JAXCGZ010013336.1:0-40000 GCA_037179515.1 Halocaridina rubra | reverse complement strand
GTCACAGTCATAAAAAAAGGAAAATATTCCTTATTCATAGCTTTTCCTCTTATTATTATTGGGGTGTCTGTTTCTTACTAACCTGTTTAAAGGGGGGTTTACACGGTCAAACGGTTCTTCGAACGCGGTTCGACAAACAAGTGTTTGAAGTGATGTTCGAACGTGTGAACGGGGTATTTTGTTGTCGAACGTGTTCGACAACCAAATACCCCGTTCACACGTTCGAGCATCACTTCAAACACTTGTCTGTCGAACCGCGTTCGACGAACCGTTTGACCGTGTAAACCCCCCTTAAGACTAGTGACTGGGTTTGGGTCAAGATGCTATTGGTAACTGCATTCCTGACACAACAGGTGTACGCATAAATAATATTTACATATTCTTTCATAATACGAGTGTGTTTTTGGGCCTTTGGAGTAATTAAAACACTATATATTTTTTTAGTCTTTCATAAGGAAAATGAGTTGTAGACTGTTGTTCTTCTCATCTATGTTATATCTCACAGCCGTGATGAGCAACAACTACTTTCCTATTTTATAATCCTTGTATTATAATAACTGGTTATGTATACCTTGCCTAGGTGTCTATTATTCGTCTTCGGCCTTCAGTGTGCTATTAGACTCGAAAGTAGATATTATAGGCGTGGTTGGGATTACTTCGGTATCAGAAAATACATACGACATATCATGATTAAGATTACTATATCTTTACAAAATTTCCCGGCCTTTAGGCTATCGTACATATTTACTTAGGGGGTTCCATCACATGGTCACAATAATTGTGATGTCGCAAGAAAATAATTTTCCTGGATATTTTTTTAATGTTAATATCAACGACAAAGCACTTGTTTGCATAGCCTACCTATAATCATATTTACATATGAGTATGCATAATTTTGTTCTTCAGTTTCATATATAAAAGTAAAATATATTTTTGTATAAGTAAGAAATGGTTTTTGGACAAGCGCTCCCAAAAAATTACTTCCCCCCGACATCTGCCCCTAAGCAATTTCCCTTAGGAAAATTGCCCCATAACTATTGCCCTCCAAAACAAGGACTTTTATTAATCATACTTATGATGGAAAATTATTCCTTTTTCAATATCGTGTAGGTTGGGTTAGGTTAGAGTAGATCGGGTTAGGTTAGGTAATACTATCATAATTGTAATGGTATTTCTTTGTTATCGTAATGTTAGATTATATTACATTAAGTTAAGTTAGGTAATCTAACACTGAAGATGACAAAAAAGTTACCGATATAATTATGATGAATGTATTTGTTTTGAGGAGTATTTGTCCTTGGGTTAATTTTTCCCGGGGCAAGTTGCCCTAGAATAGTAAAAAAAAAAATTAGAAAGCACAAAATGGCATCTTATAAAAAGCGATGTCGCAGGACAATTGTGAGCGGATGATATGGGCTGCAAGGTTATGAAACTTGAGTACGATATATTGTATGTGAGACTATAGTTTGCACAGACTACCCGAGATTACATTATCATTCGTAATCATCATGGTAAATAATACTGAATACTGATATGCATATTTAGGGGACCGGGGTAGCACAGTGGTTAGAGTTTCCGTGTTCGAGCCTTGATTCCCCCAGCTCCAACCTGTGTCTACCCCTAATCCAATGGGGATTAATAGTGACACATCAAACGTCAAAAATATGCATTTTTTTTTGCAGCGCTTCCTAGCACCTGTTCTGTGGGTTTTATTAAGTTTAATACATTAATACATAGATAAAAAGATAACTCTGTTGCCTTTTATACCTGATAAATACTTTTCTCTTGTTATTCTGTAAAGAGATTTACGTTAGAATTAATCAACTGCATTTTTTTTTCCAGAAATAAGCTTGTGTGAATTTTAAATATGTTCCAGAATATATAATATACTGTACAAATTAGATTCTCTCTCTCTCTCTCTCTCTCTCTCTCTCTCTCTCTCTCTCTCTCTCTCTCTCTCTCTCTCTCTCTCTCTCTCTCTCTCTCTCTCTCTCTCTCTCTCTCTCTGTCTCCACACACCCACACACACACACACACGCATATATATATATATATATATATATATATATATATATATATATATATATATATATATATATATATATATATATATATATATATATATATTTATATAACACAGCAGTCAATAATATATGTGTTGCTTATTCTGAAAGAGTATTAAGGAATAAGCTTATTATTGCTTTCGCTGTTCATTAAATGTAAACCATATATTTGTTGAGCCAAAGGCACTCAAATCTCAAAAACTTACATCTTTTTACATTATCACTTCGAATTTATATCCTAGAACCATTTTTCTTGCCATTGCCTATTATGTTAGACTTCAGCCACGGTATAAGATTGTTTCTAATGTAAAAAGAAAAAAATCTGTCGTCAGAGAGAGTTTCAGTCCATCTAAGGGTTTCTTGGCCATAAATTCCCTCATTTTGTTTCTTTCCTTTACACAGTTTAAATCGGACTTACGAGTTCACTAAGTTTCGCGTCTTGCGCATACCAGGAAGAAAAAGAATTATATTAGACATGGAATATTTGCTCTTCCAAGCACTTTGAGGGTTTATTTAACTGTATCTCGTGCAGGTGATACCATCATATTCATGTGTTAAATCGCAGTATCAGAGGCTTGTCTAAAGTGTGTAAATGTGTTCAAGGAGTTTGATGTGTCAATTAGCTTATGCTTTAGAGTTCACGTTTCTGTTACCTTTTGGTAGTGGGGAGAAATGCAAATACAGACAAGATAATGTTATTATGGCCGTCATCTTCTTCATCTTCTTTTTCTTCTCCTTCTCCTCCTTGTTGTTGTTTTCTTCTTCTTCTTCTTCTTCTTCTTCTTCTTCTTCTTCTTCTTCTTCTTCTCCTATTATTATTATTATTATTATTATTATTATTATTATTATTATTATTATTAATAATAATAATAATAATAATAATAATAATAATAATAATAATAATAATAATAATCGATTCGGTTATTACGTCGCGAACTATCATTTCTATTAAGGGCTAGGATAATAGTAATAATAATAATAATGTCATTACTATTATTATTATTATTATTATTATTATTATTATTATTATTACTAAAGACTTACTCATACCTTTGAAAATCTGCCAATCCTTTCCATACCTTATATCCGTGTTACATCATGTAGTCGCATGTATAGCTCATATCTTTAACTGATTATGGTTTAACTGTGGATATACATATACAGATTATCAGTTTGGATGGGGGCGGAGCCAGGGGGAGTGAAGCAGATAATGAACCTGTTTTGCGTTACTGCTGTAGGCATCAGTTACCTTCATGTGTGTGTGTGTGTGTGTGTGTGTGTGTGTGTGTGTGTGTGTGTGTGTGTTCGAGTGTGTCTATGTGTGTGCTTTTTTTTTATTGACCGATAATGAATTTTGCGTTTGGATAAGGTACAGGTGAAGTACGAAAGCAAAAAATGTATACTGTGTGCTTGCGTGTGTATATATGTATGTATGTGTGCGTATAATTTCCATGATTATATTTCATGGGAACGAGCCCCATGGTCGTTACTCCCTACCTTCTGGCTGTTTGTTTTCTAAAACTTATCTACTTAAATCTAGGATTGTAGATAGACTACAGTTTAATCGCTTAGTGTGTGTGTGTGTGTGTGTGTGTGTGTGTGTGTGTGTGTGTGTGTGTGTGTCTGTGTGTGTTTGTATGTGTGTGTGCTCGTGTACATGTTTGATACCCCATAATGAATTTTTCATTTTAAGTTACAGACGAAGAGTAACAGTAGGAAATAAAAGTTTCATGTAATATTTCTTTAGATGCCTTCGGTGATATATGAATTAAATATAACTTGTTCGCATCTGTTTGTACTTTGTCGAGCAAATTGTAAAACTAATCTTAGATGTTTCAATCCAATCCCTTATTACACTTAAGCAGAATGTAAAAAAAAAAAAAATTAAAAAAAACAAGCCTGTCCAGGACAATTCGATGTTACAGTCTTCCTTCAGTTACGGATCTCTTTCTATCCCTACATCAACACCGATTATTCTTGGATATTCGTTACACATGTCTTATTATCCCTTCACATCTGACAAATCACAATACTCCCCATCTCTGTTTCTCTTTATGTTTTCTTTGTGCCCAATCCCGATGAGGGTAGATTTTTTTTTTATTTGGGCCCGTCCTGGTGTAAAAAAAAAAAAAAAAAAAAACGCTTATGCATATTTTCATTTGCTATTATATGTAGGCCGTACCCCGGGGTTTAAGATACTCTATGTTACCGTAGCTTTTATAAGATAATAATTAAATATTGACAAATGTAGTCACCGTGGCAAAGCGGTAGCGCCCGCGACTGTGAGGCGGCAGGTCGAGGGTTCGCGCTCCGCCACGGTCTGAGGTTAGCAAGGGCAGGCACTCAGAGTAACGATTACATCTGCCAGAGCAAGTCCTTCCCAAGAAGGCAGCCGTCCTAGCCCTTGGTAGAAAACGGAGTCCGTGACGTAAAACCGGCTAATGAATTGACAAAGATTACGTCATCTTAAGTGTCACTGATACATGTTATAGACTTGGCTTGTTACTTTAAAGTGAAAAAAACATTGTACGAAATTAGTAAAAATCATGTTTTTATAAGCCGGATTTTACTGGAGTGCCTTGCCACGTCGCAGGAGCGAAAACTATTTAGTTAGGAGCTCTAATTAACGTAATTTGTTCGAAGATAGTTGGACAAATCATTTAAGCTAACCTGGCCCACCCTAACCTAATCTAACCCAATGCAGTTTAATCTTTGTTGTGCATATCGTTAGAGCACATTGGCAAGATGTTTGGGCGAAAACTGTTATTAAATTGGGCTTACAGATAAACTACATTAATCGAAAATAAATTGGCAATACCCATTTAACTAACCTAACCTACCGTAACCTAATCTGAGTCAACCCAATTTACCTTATGTAGCTGCATTTCGCTAGAGCGCATTGATAAATCCATTTGGCGAAAGAAATTTCAATTGGGCTCTGATAAACTTGATTTGTTCAAAATTAATCGGTAATTCTCGTAAAGGTAAGCTAAGCTATTCTAATCTAATCTGTGTCCCTGGATCACTGATATGTTGGTGTGCAGGTAGAATGAATACTGGCGCCCAGTTGGAGTAACAGGAAATTGTCTTCTTGGTAACTTATATTACTGAACTTATTTGATGCCAATATGTGTAGACATATTGGCACCAAAAATAAAGAGGCATACTGGCGCTCTGTTGAAATAATAGCAAGTTTACTTCTTACACAAATGAAATTCATATTTTTTTTCAGAAATGACGGTAAGTTATACTACGCTTGCCTAGTTAGTATAAAAAAAAGATTGAATCTTGTTCAAATGTTATCATGTATTGATTGATTCATAGAAAGAGTATATAAAAGGAACAGTGTAGGATGGTTTGGGAACATGGTGCGAGAAGCGAAACTTAGATAGTTTGAGCATGTGTGAGGAGGGCAGTGAAAGCTATGGTGGGAGAAGGATGCCGCGGATGGAGCTGCCAGGAAGGAGAGCGAAAGGTAGGCATATGAGGAGGCTTATGGATGTGGTTGAAGAGGATATGAGGGAGGATTAATGGTATTACAGAGGAAGACGCAGAGGATAAGGCTACTTGAAGACATTCGATCCGCTGTGGCCACCCGTAATGGGAGAAACCGAGAGCAGAAGATGATGGGTTTAATACGTTCAAAGAAGAGATATTATTTTTTTACTTTTTATTCAGTAACTTAGATAAACACATGCTCTAATTTATTTTCCTCTTGTTTCGGTTAATATATGACAGATATCGCATTTTCCTTTCGTTTACATAACTATCAAGGGAGAGATGATATCAATATAAGCTTTTAAGAGAACAATGATAATGGTTTAAACAGTGGTAACGCGCTGGCTTCGCATTCACGAGGTCGAAAGATCGGTTCCCGTCCAAGACCGAGAGTTTAAGCTGTTTCCTGGCAGGTACTGCTGTGGTTGGGCACCACAGTGGAGGGTTGGGGCTTGCCCCGGCTGACGAATACCCATTGTATTGTAATGGAAATAAAGGTTTATTATTATTATATTGGAGATATCTCTGCAGTATATATGTGTGTAGCAGAGGAATTCTTGATTGCCTTTAATTCGGATTCAAGCCCACATCACTCTTGACTGTCCACTAGTATATTTCAGCAGAAGCGGTTTAACTGCTAGTGTGTTGTAGGTACGAATTCCGATTCCTCAGCAAAGGGATTTATATTTTATTCATATACTCATATGATGCATTTATTTTATGAATACACACACACACACACACACACACACACACACACACACACACACACACACACACACACACACACACACACACACACACACGAGACACGAGGACAGTAACACAAAGATTAATCCACTCTTAGAAAGGCATTAAGGAAACAATAAATGTTCAGAATTTTTCACCCTCCACCGAGCCTTATCAGGAGTTTGTACATATACTAATAGAGTTTTACGGTTACTGAATGACATCACTTCAAAGTTTCTCTTTGACGAGTAACAAAGCGTGAAGGATATTCATTCGATCGCTTGTAAACCATCTTCTAGTTTTATGGGTCTCCTTACAAGGACGAATTTTAACATTAGAGCTACAGACAATATTTTAAGATTGATTTGTGTTGTAGCACAACATAAAAAAATATATAAAATATTCGTTCCAGATTTTTGTTGAATTTATATATATATATATATATATATATATATATATATATATATATATATATATATATATATATATATTGGTCACTGATTGTATAATATATGAACTCTCCATGTTGAAAAAATATTCGAATATTTGTTTGTTGTGATTGCGTCATACAAAAAACGAGTATTTGGCTCATTTGTTGTTGTTGAATGATCACTGATTGATTAATAATCTTCACATACATTTAGCCTGCATTTCGCAGTACCTCAAGTATGGGCATTAAATATATATATATATATATATATATATATATATATATATATATATATATATATATATATATATATATATATGTGTGTGTGTGTGTGTGTGTGTGTGTGTGTGTGTGTGTGTGTGTGTGTGTGTGTGTGTGTGTGTGTGTGTGTGTGCTTTGTGTATGTATGTTCGCATTTTTGTGTGTATGTATGCAAAGTTAAATAGTTAAATGTGATTTGGAAAGTTTCAAAGTACTACCATAAAACGAATTTAGCGTTCATATTTCAACATTTTGACAGTTCAAGCAAAATTATGCATTAATATTTACGGTGGTTGTTCGTATGGCTATTCTTCGCTTGCACCATATGGGGATATGAGATATGGATGGAGGTATTGGCGTTACTCGTGTGTTAGCGTCTGTCAACTCAGACGTATAGATGTATACATCTGTAGTGGAACAGTATCGCGCGAACTCACGCTGCAAATTTATTCCTAAACTGTTAAGGATGATATAACTTTTAGTAAATATTTTCTTTTTCATCTCCAGTTAGGACAAACTAATATAGAATTTTTATATTAGGTTTTGTTAGAATTAGTCAGATAGGTTCACCTCCAGTTATGAAATGAGTGTATATTTGATGTTAATATTTTAAATATTTCTTTCAGTTCTTTACTTTCATGTCGCTCCTTGGAGTGTAAAAGTAGAAAAAAAAAAAATTTTACCCTCTTTTTGATAATGTTTACATAACTCGTTGAACTTAAAAAAAAAAAAAGAATTTTTAATATGCACCAATACCAGAGAGATACGAAATGGGGGCCGAGGTAGCTCATTGGTGATGTGCGCGAGTCGGGAGGCGACTAATGTGGATTCAATCCCACTGCGAGGCGTTAGGAATGGAATCCAGACTTAATCACCCAGCAAAAGCCTTAGCATTGTGGAACCGTTTTATGTGTTACAGGGAGTGGACACTGGTTATCTTATACTTTACAGTAATCCAGATACCATATTCCTTTTTATTTTGTGATTTTATTATTTTTACGTCAAAAATGCTAAGCTAATTGAAAACTTTTTTATTTATTTATTAAGGGAAATAAATAGTAAGCGAAAAAGTTTTCAGTTAGCGATTGTTTGATTTACTAATGGAAATAATTCGTAGGGAGCCGTGGTAGCTCAATGGTAGAGAGCGCGAGTCGGGAAGTGATACCCTGAACAACGCAGATCCCATCCCACCAGACGGGGCATTAACAAGGGCTTCCAGAAGTAATCCCCCATGTCTGACCTGTCTGTGTCCAGCCTCATTAATGGGATATTCGTTGTAACACATAAAAGCATGGAAATTACTTAATAACAGATTACTACGCTTCTTAAACATTGCAGTGAGGTTTACATATCATCTTGTAAATGATCTTTAAATTAGGCAATATTTGGGAATGATAGAGATGCGTGAATATATTAGATTTTCAAAGAAACTCTTAGCGCATTATTGCTCTACAGACACCCCTCTGGCAGGCTCTTGTTTCTTTATATATTCATATCCCAAATTTAAATGACTTTCCGAAGAATAACCACAACTCAATCTCATCTTTCAAAACCAAAAATCAGTCGAAGAACATGAATCATTTTCGTGATTTTTCTGAAATTTCATTGTCAGAGATTCTCTCTCTCTCTCTCTCTCTCTCTCTCTCTCTCTCTCTCTCTCTCTCTCTCTCTCTCTCTCTCTCTCTCTCTCTCTCTCTCTCTCTCTCTCTCTCTCTCTCTCTCTCTCTCTCTCTCTCTCTCTCTCTCTCTCTCTGCGTGACTGACACAGAATTGCATCATAACAAAGGATAACAGCCAGAATGATATGTTGACGCACAATAAACCACGATAAAAATGCCTCCTGGTCAAAAAGTGTGTTTGCTTGACCTTCTTTTCTTCATATTTATGATTCACTCGTGTCCAAATATCTGAATTGGACTCACTCGCCCTGAACGATGAATAGGTATATCATATGAATGTCTGTACGGACAGGAAAACCAGAAATACGTAATCTATGATAATTGATATATATATATATATATATATATATATATATATATATATATATATAAACTATATATATATATATATATATATATATATATATATATATATATATATAATGTATATAAAATTTACATTTATTTTGGTACTAATAAATAAATTACCTGTGATTTATTATTATTATTTTTATCATTAGGCTAGTATTGTAATTATATCTTAATGTAGCGTTATGGGCGTATGTATAATGTGTGTGTGTGAATGGGTGTGCATGTTTGTATATTGGTGTGTGTGTGTAATTGGGTAGGTATGTGGATATGTATATGTAAATGTGTATGTGTATGCACATGTATGTAGCCTATATGTTTGTATGGGCCATGTTTTTATACCATCTTATATTATCTTTTTCTTGATTGTAGTAGGGAGCTCAATGCCACAAAGAATTTCATTTTGTATACTTAGTGTACTGCAATTTGACAATAAAGTTATCTATCTATCTATCTACCTATTATTATTATTATTATTATTATTATAATTTTTACCATTATTATTATTATTATTATTATTATTATTATTATTATTATTATTATTATTATTATTATTATTATTATTCTGAGATTCACAGGAAAGTTGATTCTTTTTTATTTTGGCATAGAGGCATATAGCCATCTGCATCCTTTTCGTTCATTACTGAGCCTGTGTACTATCCCTATTTTTCCTGTAACTTTTAGCTATGGTCACACTGAACGCGACTTGCTTGGAGGGTAGCCGGTTGCGAGATGGTCAGCTGCAAGAATTGGCTCATATTAAGCGGCTGGAACCAGTATGGCCACTCGCTTAATTCTTCACGAGTTAGTTCATGTCACCGACCCGTAAGGCCTCCTATGGGATTGCACATTACTAAACAATATATATATATATATATATATATATATATATATATATATATATATATATATATATATATATATATATATATACGAATAAATTTTACCCCGACCGGGACTTGAACTTAGGACATATAATCACTATGCCAATGCGCTACCAACCACACCACAGACTGTCTAAAAGGAAAACACACCTTACAACTTTTATCTGCTATACTAGGAATGAACGCATTGTGTCTATTACAGATTCCCTTTTAGACCTTCTCTGGGGTAGTTGGAAGCACCTTGAAATAGTTCAAGTCCCGTCGGGGTAAAAATTAATGTTTTCACATATTGTAATGTGTTTATTTGATTATATATATATATATATATATATATATATATATATATATATATATATATATATATATATATATATATATATATATATATATATATATATATATATATATATATATATATATATATATATATATATTCCAAATGACTCAAACGCACAGAAATAACACGATTTACCTTAGGGAGATGAAACAAGGTCCTCTTTGATGGAAACCATTCTCTATATTTACTGAGCTACCAAAGGGTTGAATTTGTCTGATCCTGTTTTCTTTTTTTTTTACTAATTCGTATGTTCCCACCCACCCCCTTTGCTGACTTTAGTTTAACGTAGATTAGGTTAGGGTAGGTTAGGCTGAATACACTTTTTCAAAGTATATTTAAAAGTAAACTTTTTCTTCTAAAATTATTATTTTTTTTTTTTGTAAGTAAGGAATGATTAGCAGTAGAGTATTTCAAGTGTTTGTGTTATGATTAAAAGAAGCTCACAAACTCACACAGTCAGGAATTTTCGCGTTTTTGGACGATTGGAATAGATAAATGATATCATATACTATACGCACAACTGGACGATGGGAATAGCCTCGCTCCTTCGTCCATACTTATATCTGCCAATTGTGAGTTTTAATAAAAATTTAGTCTGTGTGTTGTTATCGTGACATCTACTTCGCTAACTGTTTTTCAAGGCGAGAGCTCTATTGCTTCCTGGTAATGGTGCTTCCTGTTATGATATTAAATTTATGTGATATATTTTCTTAACTTCTTTTGGCTATTACTGTAACCAACACGGCAATGATGCACTTGATTAGCTCTCCTGTGAGAACGCAGTAATGATGGGTGGACAGTTATTTACTTACTTGTTTATTATTTATATTTGAGTGCTGTTACTCGTACTTGTTATTGAGTTTATATCTGACTTATTTTGTTCATTTGTTTATTATTATTATTATTATTATTATTATTATTATTATTATTATTATTATTAGTTATTATTATTATTATTATCATTATTGTTATTATTATTATTATTGTTATTATTATTATCATTATTATTATTATTATTATTATTATTATTGTAGTCACCGTGGCTCAAGCGGTAGCGTCCGCGACTCTGAGGCGTCAGGTCGAGGGTTCGCGCCCCGTCACGGTCTGATGTTAGCAAGGGCATGCACTCAGGGTAACGATTACATCTGCCAAAACAAGTCCTTCGCAAGAAGGCAACCGTCCTAGCCCTTGGTAGAAAAGGGAGTCCATGACGTAAAACCGGAACAAAATTATTATTATTATTATTATTATTATTATTATTATTATTATTATTATTATTATTATTATTATTATTATAGCGTTGTCGCTCGTATTTTTTGATTATGATGAGAGAGATTCTCATCAGTGGGAAATAATTTTCCTTTTGTACGGGTTTAAAATCGCTTTTAGATGAATCTGTCGCATTGTCTGTCAGTATTTACATAGACAGGTCATTTAAGAGAAAAAAATTTCAATTGGGCATCATAATTAACATTATTTAGTTCAATGATATCTTGCAATTGGGAACCATAATTAATTCTCTTACACAACAAATTCAAAATATCTTTCAGTTGGGTATCATAATTAACTTCATTTAGCGCGAAAATATCTTACAATTGGACACCATAAGTAACTGCATTTGACACAAAAATCTTTCAGTTGGTCACCATACTTAACTTTATTTGGTGCAAAAATATCTTTTCAGTTTGGGCGCCAAAATGAACTCCATGTTGGCCCCAAGTTCAGGCGAAAACAGATTGGTAAAATCTCTTATCATTAACCTAACCTAACCTTGTATAGTATGTGAAAACTTAAAACTCACCTAACCTAATCTAACATAACCTTGGATTGATTCTTAATATATTTAGCAATCACCTATCCTAATCTGACCTAACCTTGGATTTGTTGTTAAAGTGCTCAACAGCCAAATAGCCTAATGTAGCCTAACCTTAGATTAGTAAAACTCTTTGCGCTCACCTAACCTACCCTAGAACGCCGAAAGTACTTAGCAGTCATCAAACCTACTCTAACTTAACCTTCTCTAACTTAACCTTGAATTGTTTGTTTAAGGCCCGATTTCTTAAACAGTGTAAACCTAAGATACCATATTGTTAGTTAGCTAGACTCACACAAATGGATTTCATATACGCAGCTGACGCGGTTCTCTGTATGGCTAGGATCCCACATGGGATCCTAGCCATACACAGAACCGCGCCAGATGCGTTTATTAAATCCATTTGTGTGTGTCTAGCTAACTAACAATATGGTATCTTAGGTTTACACTGTTTAAGAAATCGGGCCAAAGCTCTTTAGAATCGCCTAACTTAATATAATTCAAAATTGGATTGTTTGTTAAAACACAAAACAATTACTTAACCAAACTTAATATAAAGGATAAGATGTGTAAGTCCTGCTGTGTTCGCGCCCAAAATGAAGAGCAATAATGGCGGCCTGTCGAAGTGGAACCTGGCTATAACCCTCAAACAAAATGCAGCTTTGAACTTTGGTGTTAGAAATATTCCTGTTTTGATGTTATTATATTCATTACTTCCTGCCTTACTTTTCTTTCTACCGTCATACTGTTAATATTAAGTTGTTAGTACTGTTTACAACGTGGCTTGGCGTATAGGTCCTGTCAACTCAATTGTTTCGCCTTTATTTGCACTTTTCAAATACTAATAACTGCCAGAGTGGTACTTTTTAACTAAATATTAATGCAAGGAAATGTGTGAGCTCTACAGAGGGCCACTGGGAATTAAAACCCTTTTTAACTAAATACCATGGCCAGTTTGATGCGAGAGCATTAACAATGGTTGCTGGAATCCGTTTAGGTAAATGACCGCGTTAAATGATTTTGTAATACAAAATATTATTCACATTTAACAACAATGTATTTTGCTATGGTGCAGTTATAATTCAGAATGTGTTCCTCCTTCATTATAAGCATGAGTAAGACACGACGCGAAATGTGTTAGCGTTCGCCTTTATACTAAAAAAATTGTTTTCGAACATGTGTGGAACATGTTTGATTCTGGCTTGGCATTCAAAAGCGCGAAACTTGTAAGTATGAGTAACCCCAAGAACGCCACGTAAAGCTAAATAACCCCGCAATTGGTAGATTGGGTTAGGTTAAGTAGCTTGCCCTGTATTTTTAGAATAATCCTAGAGCACGCTGGGGTTACTCTCCTTTACAAGATACTTGAGCTCTGACTGTGAGGGAATGTTGCGCTTTGAGTGACTACCTTGTTTTCTAGTATATTACGGCTTTTATATATAGATTTCGCTAAATAATGACAGCTTTCGCATTTTTTTAACATTGTTCATGCAAGGTAAAAATACTTTCGACTTACAATCTTGACCTTATTATTTGTAGTTGAGGCTTGTTCATGACTACTAAAAATAAATTAGTGTAACGTAAATTAATAGATAATATATAAATAAAAACAATGCTTTGACTGGATTAGCTTTGCTCTTAAAAGAAGAAGCTAAATATGTATTTTTTATGAGCTTCACACCGGGATGAGCAAAGAAAATTACCTTAATAGGACCCGGGCACCAAACAAAATAAAGCAGAAATAAATAAATTTGGAGTGTTGTGACTTGTCAGATGTGAAGGGATGGCAAGAGATGTGTAACAATTATGCCAGCATATTTGGTTAGTACGGAAGTCTTTTTAATAGAGATGATCTTTGACTATATATGAGTTGCCCATATTCAGTCAGTTTAAAAGAACTGATTCGTAATTCTTTTTTAAAAAGCATATTAACATTCTTTAAATAATAAGAATAGAGATAATGTGTGACCACACTTGAGCTATTAAATATAAATTTGTTTAAAGTCTCCTTCTTGAGAGAGAGAGAGAGAGAGAGAGAGAGAGAGAGAGAGAGAGAGAGAGAGAGAGAGAGAGAGAGAGAACAAAAGACTGATTGTACGGCATAAATTCTGTATACAAACTGAAAACAAAAAGTTAACAACATGTAATTCCGCGAAAATGCAATTCATGAAGGTATTTTACGCGCTTTTTTCCACGTGTCATGGTCACACATCTGCACAGAGGAATTTCTTGATGTTGCAACAGCGACTCTCTCTGGTTTCTGAGTGAAGATCCGGTGCAAAGGCTCTTCAGGTACCATTGGGATTGATGATTTGTTTCCTATTGGATGACTTTTGCTATCTCACGACACACACATGCACGCACTCACCATGTTGACACACTGAAGCAAATAACACGACCTTGAATATCCCAAAAGTATTTTTATTATGTACTTTTTTTGTACTTTAAGATACCTCGAAAGGTTTTCCGGTTTGTTTTAGAGGTCAGAAAATACCGCAATTTAAAGCTTAGGTTCCCTCATAAGCCGTTTCACTTTAAATGTGATATGGCTCATTTTTTAAAAGAGGATGTCGGATTTTCTATTTCCTTGAGAATACCTAACCTCATTATAAGAATTAGCTCCTTTAGATGGCTTAATTGACAGTTAATAGAGACTGAAAGAACTGTATCACTGAATTTCAATTCTAGCCACACCTTTATTTTTGAGAAAAAAAGTTATTCTTATTTCTCTCCTCTTGAGATGGTTCACAATGGGATTAAGAGATCTCCCTCCCTTTGGACGCTGATGACGAAATATATCATCATACTTGTCAGATATATCAGCTGCCAATCTATCTAA
This sequence comes from Halocaridina rubra, assembly GCA_037179515.1. Lineage (NCBI taxonomy): Eukaryota > Metazoa > Arthropoda > Malacostraca > Decapoda > Atyidae > Halocaridina > Halocaridina rubra. The sequence continues at coordinate 25,119 of JAXCGZ010013336.1, read as the reverse complement.
AAGTTATTCAGTACATCTCCCTTATTGTTGCTTCTTCAAGTGTTGATAGACCTAACTCCTGCAGTCTTCCTCTTATCTATACTTTTTTTTTATGATTGTGACACCAGGACGGGCCCCCCAAAAAAATAAAAATAAAACACCCCTTATCGGGCCTGGGCACGAAGAATACATAAAGTAAAGAGAAACAGAGATGGAGTGTTATGACTTGTCAGATGTGAAGGGATAATAAAAGATGTATAATGAATAACCAAGAATATTCAGTGTAGCTGTAGGCATAGAAAAAGAATAGCCTACACATATCCAAATAGCATTCCCTGTAAACACTCGTCAAACTGGTGGACTACTTTAAAAGCCAATAACAAGTTATCCCCCCCCCTTTATTCTCATTATCTTGGTAGACAAATATGCCCAGTTCAGATCTGGAGAATAGAACCTTAAAGTCATATACAAGATTGTATAAGGAAGGGAAAAAACGCCGAGTTCATTTTTATGATGTTCTCAATTGTGTTCCAGACTTATAAATCGAAGTGAAGTTCGAAAATAAATTTTATCTACGTGGTTGGTACCGTGTGGGACCCAGGAAAACTATTGACAAGAACATAAAGACGTTTTATTTATCTTTCTGCTGTTGTCTGTTGTTCTGGTGAATGGACTGGTAAACTGTCATGATTGCAGGGGGTTGCATTGTCCATGGCTCTTGGTAATCATAATCATAAACAATTCTCTGCTGATTATGTGATCTCTCTCTCTCTCTCTCTCTCTCTCTCTCTCTCTCTCTCTCTCTCTCTCTCTCTCTCTCTCTCTCTCTCTCTCTCTCTCTCATACACACCTTGATTCCAGATCATGTGTCTAGAAAATGTCAGCAACATCATTCTTAGGAATATAGTGTTAAGCAGGTACTTTGAAAAAATGTGCATACAAACATGTGTGCTTTCATGCAACTCAGTTGCCAGACTAGCACACACACTCATTCACACACACACATTTAGAGGGCAGGTCTAAGGACATGCAGTATCTTCCTACTGCTGCATTCTGGTTGATTTTTTTTTTTTACTTTATTCTCATCCTTGGGATCCTTTACATAATTATGCCTTATTATATTTTCATTAATATATTATAACATTTATTTTTTTTCGATTTATTTGTCACAATTAGTCCTTATTCGAATGGGGGTGAACTTAAACAGGTTGTAGGTTTCAGTTGAATTGAGTTTGAATGCCCTTCTTAATGTCCCGCTATGGGATCGAACCCACGTTATTCAAGCATTTTACTTCCCGACTCTCGCTTTCTAACACTGAGCAACAGCGGGATTTTTTTTTATAATTATACTCTAGCACTAATTTCTGATAATATTCATATTTCGATAATTTCAAGTTGGCACGTCGTGTATATGTTTGTGTAATATTTTGCTTTCCACCCATTTTTAACCAGAGAGAGAGAGAGAGAGAGAGAGAGAGAGAGAGAGAGAGAGAGAGAGAGAGAGAGAGAGAGAGAGAGTAATAATAATAATAATAAACTTTATTTCCATTTTACAATGGGTATTCGTCAGCCAGGACAAGCCCCAACCCCCCACTGTGATGTCCACCCACAGCAGTTCCTGCCAGTAAACAGCTTAAACTCTCGGTCTTGGACGGGGACCGATCTTTCGACCTCGTGAATGCGGAGCCAGCGCGTTACCACTGTACTCACATTTGCTATATTATGAATAAGACAGGTAAACTCTTATCCCTTCAGTGTTGTTCTACAAATTATATGCTTACCTATAATTTTTATTTATATATTTATTATTATTTTTATTATTATTATTATTATTATTATTATTATTGTTGTTGTTGTTGTTGTTGTTGTCGTTATAATAATAATAATAATAATAATAATAATAATAATAATAATAATGATAATAGTAATAATAATAATAATAATAATAATAATAATAATTAATTATTATTATTATTATTATTATTACTATTATTATGTTATTAAACCCAATTGTAGTTACCGCGGCTCAAGCGGTAGCGTCCGCGACTTTGAGGCGTCAGGTCAAGGGTTCGCGCCACGTCACGTCTGATGCTAGTAAGGGCATGCACTCGGGGTAACGATTACATTTGGCAAAACAAGTCCTTCGCGAGCAGGCAACCGTCCTAGCCCTTGGTAGAAAAGGGAATCTATGACGTAAAACCGGAACATGTTATTAAACCCAACGCATGTTTATCAGTAGCTTCCAGAGTAAGTTATATCACTTTCCTTAATATGAAGATTATTAATGCATATCTTATCTCTTATAACCTATTTATTTACTACAGAGATATACTGCTCTCGTAGCGTTTCTGTATAGCCAAATTGTACTAATATTTTCAAGCGAGTACGTGTCAGTTCTCTCTCTCTCTCTCTCTCTCTCTCTCTCTCTCTCTCTCTCTCTCTCTCTCTCTCTCTCTCTCTCTCTCTCTCTCACACACACACACACACACACACACACACACACACACACACACACACACACTTGAGCTATGAATATAATGCACAGAAAAAAACTTATGTAGTCAAGGTTTTACTATGCCTCAGCCAAACATCTTTGAAAGGGAATTATGACCCTTGTGTATACATAGATGTAGGATTATGATAAATACAAAAAAACAGCATTTTAAATATCTTATCACATTTAAAGCATCCTTGATCTATATAGATAACTATCTATGCATATTTCTGTACTTAATGCAAGCAAAGAAGGTGCTGTGTTAATCTAGTCTCTTTTCACATTTTTTTTATGTTATCCCCATGAAAATGGGGGTGGACGCGGACTGATTTTCCCCCTTATTTTCTTTGATTGGGGCATTCCACATACGGTATTCAAATGTCAACACTGTAATTATTACTCCTGTTACATTATTAGGTGCAAATATATGTTTAATATACATAAATCGCAAAATTAACCAACGTATTTCATATAGTTGTTGTACATGGCTGTGTTTTTATATTTTGTTACGTGCAGTAATAATTGTATTTTTTTTTTATTTTGCTATTTCCATGTATATTGATGCGTGTGTATATTGTATTTATTTATATTATTATTTACTTATTTATTTCATTTATTATTTATATATTTCATTTACTTTATTTCTCGTTTGTAATGTGTATCATTTTGCCTTCATATAAAATTTGCAAATAATGGAGGAATAATTTTGCACTTAATTGAACACTTCTCCTTTTGGTACCAGTCTTAAATTTTTATTATACTCATCATCATCATCATCATCATTATTATTATTATAATTATTATTATTATTATTATTATTATTATTATTATTATCATTATTATTATTATTATTATTATTGTTATTATTATTATCGTCTTTGTGTTATAATTTTTCATATAATTTTGAGTTTTTTTTATCGGAAATAGTTTTCTGACTTCATTATTGACGGTCATTCTTATTTAGTTATTGAAGATTATGCAACAGTTATTATTATGTAATTGTGTGTTTATGCATGTGTATGCGTATATACATGATTGTATGTGTGAAGTTTTTATCTTTTTTAAATTTTTTGATTAAAGCACCATATTGGTATGTAGGATGCAAGCTCCTCTCCATGTTCTCGACTAATAATATTACTTCCTCTTTATTGATGTTTTGTAGCCATCATCCGGTAAATTATTGCTTTGATATGTATAGTTTTGTAGTTAACGACCTGTTTTAAATTTCCATTGAAGTCAACTGGGCAAGTATGTTAGTACACCAATGAATGTGTGATGGTGATAAAAAAGATATATATATATATATATATATATATATATATATATATATATATATATATATATATATATATATATATATATATATATATATATATATATATATATATATATATATATATATATATATATATATATATATATATATCTGCGACTGTGTGTGTGTGAGTGCCATTAATTAAGTAACAGAAATCACTTCCAAATGCTGGTGTGGAAATCAGTCTGTAATACTTTCACTGTGTGATTACCCTCGCTAACTCAGCTGATTATGTGATTACGCCATTGGATATATGAGGTCTAAGATAGAACAGTACCTTCATAGGCAGAGGTTTACGTAAATGCTGTATCCGTCTTTTCATCGACGTTTGTGAGGTTATATTTCGTCTGATAACCTTCTAGGTTCATAATTCATTCCCTTATATTATTAATGAAAGCTCTGAATCAATATTCCCTGTGTTGTAAGTGCGGTCCAAGGTTGTCGTGCGATGCCGTTGCTTAGGGCTAGATTGCTAATTCCGATAATGGGGAGGAGGATATATCCACCACGTGACAAAGCACTCCCATAACAAAATCACCTCATAGCAAAAACCTGGCTCAAGAAAGCCCCCTCCATCTAAATCTCCACTTCACGAATGACACACATGCGCAGCCTTACATAAAAACTGCACATGACAGAACCTCCACATGACAAAAACCTCCACATGACAAATAAAACCCAACTTCGTTTAAACCCCGACACAACCGAAAAAGAATAAGAAAAAAAAATAATAATAATTTCAAGACAAAACTTTCACAATATCCCTCACGTCAAAATCCCTACAAGACGAATTCCCATATAACGAAGCTCCAGTATGACATACTCTCAACATGCCAACACCTCCTCTTGTGAAAAACTCATCACATGACAGTATCCTCCACCATGCAAAATTTTAACATGACAAAGCCTCCACATTAGAAAAAAGAAAAGAAAAAGAAACTTACATGACAAAACCCCACCTGATAAAACACCCTTATAACAAAGAAAATTGCATGAGAAAAACCCACCATGACAATGAACCCCCTCATTGTACAAATCCCACATTATAAAATCCCCCACATGAGAGAGCCCTCATAATAGCCATATATGACTACATATTCAATTATACTAGAAATATATATATATATATATATATATATATATATATATATATATATATATATATATATATATATATATATATATATATATATCAAATAAGCACATTACCATATGTGAAAGCACGAATAATTTTTACCCCGACCCGGACTTGAACTTAGGATATATAATTACTATGCCAAGGCGCTACCAACTAGCACCATGGAAGACCTTAAGAGGAAAACACACCTTACAGCTTTTATCTGCTCTACTAGGGATGAATGCATTCTATCTGAATGCCACTCTGTTCATATTACAGTTCCCCCAACCTCACTCGTGGCTTCGTTTTCGCGTTTAATTCAACTCCCAGTCTCATTCGGGACCAACAATAATGAAATAAGCACATTACCATTTGTGAAAGCATGAATGATTTTTACCCCAACCGGGACTTGAACTTAGGATATATAATTACTATGCCAAGGCGCTTCCAACTTACACCACAGAAGGTCCTAAAAGGGACACACACCTTACAGCTTTTATCTGCTCTACTAGGGATGAATGCATTCTATCTGAATGCCACTCTGTTCATATTACAGTTCCCCCCAACCTCACTCGTGGCTTCGTTTTCGCATTTATTTCAACTCCCAATCTCATTCAGGACCAACAATAATGAAATAAACACATTGCCATTTGTGAAGGCATGAATGATTTTTACCCCAACCGGGACTTGAACCTATGATATATAATTACTATGCCAAGGCGCTACCAATTACACCACAGAAGGTCCTAAAAGGGACACAGGCACCTTCCAGCTTTTATCTGCTATAGTAGGGATGAACGCATTCTATCTGAATGCCACTCTGTTCATATTACAGTTTTCCCCCAACTCTCACTCGTGGCTTCGTTTTTGCATTTAATTCAACTCCCAATCTCATTCAGGACCAACAATAATCAAATAAGCATATTACCATATGTGAAAACATGATAATTTTTACCCCAACCGGGACTTGAACCTAGGATTTATGATTACTACGCCAAGGCGCTACCAACTACACCACAGAAGGTCTTAAAAGGGAAACATTAAGACATATCTCTGGTTCCTCTGTACTTTGGATGTTTTTTCTGTCAGTCGTTTTCCTTTGTATGACGATTATTTCATATCTGCCTTGTCCTTAACCTGTTTCTTTTCCTTCGTCTTGGTATTTTCTCGTGCCCGGGCCTTTATTGATGAGGGCAGTTTCTGCCTGCCCCGGTGTCACACTCATAAAAAAACCTTCTGCTTAACTGCTTTACTAGGAATGAATGCATTCTTTGAGAATGCTTTTTTTTTCCATATTACATCTTCTCACAACCTCACTTGTGGCTTCGTTTTTCTGCATTTAATTCAAATGCCCAGCTATATAGGCATTAATTATAATAAAATGAACACATTAATATATGTGAAAACATGAATCATATTTTACCCCTTGACCAGGACTCAAACCTAAGACACATAATTACTGTGCCAAGGCGCCATCAACTACACTACTGAAGGTCTAAAGGAAAAGCAAACCTTACAGCTTAACTGCTATACTAGGAATGAACGAATTCTATCTGAATGCCTTTTTGTTCATATTACAGGTTTTCATAACCTACTGCGGCTTCGGTTTTTGCAATTAATTCAAATACCCAGCTATATAGTCATTAATAATAATCAAATAAACACATTAGTATATGTGAAAACATGAAGCATATTTTACCCCTTGGCCGGGACTCGAACCTAAGACATATAATTACTGTGCCAAGGTGCTATCAGCTACACCACAGAAGGTATAAAGGAGGAGTAAACCTTCCAGCTTAACCGCTATACTAGGAATGAACGTATTCTTTCTGAATACCTTTTTGTTCGTATTACAGCTTTTCATAACCTTACTTGCGGCTTCGGTTTTTGCAATTAATTCAAATACCCAGCTATATAGGCATTAATAATAGCCAAATTAACTCATTAACATATGTGAAAAAATGAATCATATTTTACCCCTGACCAGGATACATAATTACTGTGCCAAGGCGCTATTATTATTATTATTAATGGCTATATAGCATGAATTTGAATTAAATGCGCAAAACGAAACCACGAGTGAGGTTATAAGAAGCTGTGATATTAAACAAAGGCATTCAGAAAGAATGCGTTCATTCCTAGTATAGCAGTTAAGCTGTAAGGTTTGCTTCTCCTTTAGACCTTCAGTAATGTAGTGTAGTTGATTGCGCCTTTGCACAGTAATTATGTGTCTTTTACCGGCCAGGGATAAAATATGATGTGTTAATTGATTTAATATATATATATATATATATATATATATATATATGTCGTAGGACTTTTGGCTAGGTGTCAAAGGAAACATTAAACACTCTCTCCAGTGTGTAATAGGATGAGGCCTATGGTAAGATATATAGCTGGTCCCGTGGGACTCGGCATCTGGCGTTCAAATATCTCAAGAGGGTGTGAGATATAAACCAGTCCTTTATTCCCCATACCACACAGAAACACTTGTCCTAAATGTGAAGTACATGCCCGGGGGAGATACCCAATGGCAATAGGCGATTACCACCCACTCCTTTGCAATAGGCTCGTTGGAATAGCTCCTCCCCTTATAGGCGGGACTCCACTTCGAACCTGGAGTTGATTTGCAGGACTGGATGTCAAGACACGCCCTGCCCTTGGGGTATTTCAAGAACCACCCAGGGCAGACACAGTGAGTTGAGTTAGAGACCGGGCCTTGCCAGCAGCAGAGTTAACACAGTACAGCTGAGTTAGCCTCCCCCTTTTGGGGGTGGGACTCAGGAATTAGTCGTGACAGGAACTGTAGTAATAGGAGCTCTGAGTACATAGATGTTAAAATAAGAATAAAGCAATATAAAGAAGATGTCTTTCACCAACCACGCTACCATAATTATAATTATATAACGTAGGAAGAAATACCCTACGTCAGTGGTGACACTCGGTGGGATACTATCTTACAAATTGGTGTCATTAGATGGGATAATAAAATCCCTACGTCAGTGGTGGACAGCTCGGGATCAATCCACGCCGACACTTTACCGAAGAGAAAGAAGAAAAAAATAGAAGAAAAAAATATATAGCATCTATGGAAGAAAAGTACAAGTGAAGAAACTTCAAGACGCTTACCAGCAGTGAGAGAGTGACACCGAGAAAGTCAGAGCTCCCCCTTCACTTACAGTATCATATTATGAGATCCAGCCACTCTCCCCCGCCTCCGTATTGGCAAGGCCCCTCCCCAGCAGTAAAAGTATCAACGAAAGTATTCATGGAAGTCACCGTCGCACTGAGCCAAAGTGTGACCGGGGCATTGAGTGAAAATGCCCATTACAAGAAGTATAAGTTGCCGGATCCGACCAAGAAGATGGCGATTCGTCGATTTTACTCGAGAGATAGAGAATTGGACGGGAACCTCCAGCGCCCAGAAAGGAAAACCCCCTCCTTCCTTGCCTTCTGCCATGAAGTTTTTCAGGACCACCTCCTTAAAATAGCTAAGTACTTGTGATCTGTATCCAGTGAGTAATGGGACAATTAGTAAAAGAAATTGAGGTCGGTGGACGCCGCCATTTTATCTTGTAGTTATGCTTTGACTCAGCCAACCCGCCTATGAGGGGTGTGGCGCCTAATAAGTTGATAAAAGTAGAATTTCTGTACCCATTACTAACATGGATAATTTGTACTAATAGCTATAAGCAGTAATAAACTCCGTTTTTTGTTATAATTTGAGTAATGTAAAGAAATTTCGTTGGAAGTGCGTTCCATTTATTTGTATTAATGCTTAGATTGAATTTTAAGAACGCGAATGTATCGATTTTTTAATTGACAAATTTAATGCACGTGAAATCACTATTACAGTATATTAATTTCTTAAGTGTAAGAATTATAGTGAGTAATATACTTGAATCTGCTTATAAGGTTTTACTTAGAACACGTGTGATTTTCGAGAAAGGAATGCGGAAGTGACCGATCGATCTCCCAACCTCGTTATTATAGATATGTAGTAATTGTACTGAGCTTTGATATTTTAAAGTACGTGTAAAATCATTTTTATATAAATTTCTTAAAGCGTAAGAAATAGAGTGTTAAGATTGCGCCTGTTTTTAAGTTTTTTTCTTTTTTTTTGTTTGTTTTTTTCTCCGCGGGAGGAATGTTTTAGCGAAAGAAAGACATAAATGACAGATCGTTCTTTTTGTGTTATGATGATGGGGAATTAATATTACGATACGTGTGTGGCATGTTTTTTTTGAAGAATAAGAAATTTCGTGATATTAGTTAGAGATGAGTTTTTTAATTTCACGCTATGCAGGTGAAAGTAAGAGTAAATTAGAGTAATTTGTGCTGTCCTAGAATAGGGAAGGTTTTTCAGTGTCACCCAAACGTAGCTTCAAGGGAGTAGAATGTTTGTTTGTTCGTTAGAATGGGACTTAGGACTGGTGAGGCAGTCTGTGACCGTGCGGCCCAACCGAGATTTCACCCTTACTCTTCTTACAACCAACGTTGTAAATTAAAGGGAATTTTACAGAAAGGGGACGATTGTTTTGTAAGTGATGCAGCGAGTGAGGCAGAGAATGAGTATGAATGACTGGGGGTATAATGGGGGGTTGCTCTAGGGGGTGAAATCGCGGAAAGCACCGTTAGGAAGCATGATTGGGGAGTCTGCGAGGATCGTTCCCCTGCTCCGCCAGGTCCTTCTGCATGCCATATCAGAGTGTATTTATGGGAGGTGATGCGCTGTTGCAATATCTAGTGAGGGATATGTTTGAGAAAGTAATTCTCCACCTGCCCAGATATGGTTGAAATGCCAAGTTTGTTTTATTTTTGTTTTGTCCCCTACTCCGCCATTGAGATTATTATTCGATTTCCGAGAGATTCCAAGATAGATGTTACGTGATAAAGGACGTGAATCTATGAATGATTCTTTATTTTCTTTGCTAGCTGCAGTATATACATTATTTGTCTGAAGAGATATGGTAGATTTATAAAATAAAACTTTGCGAGTTTTAGCCATGATAATGTTTATCAAAATTATTTCAGCTTGGTCATAAAGAAAGAGTGAGAGCTGACACGAAATGACAACAAGAATGTTACACGGCTGTTTCCCGTATTTGAGAGAGCAGAAGTTGATCCAGAAGCCAAAAGAACAGGAAAAAAACAGCGCCCACATGTGCAACCCCCGTAAAAGCAGACAGAATAGTTATAAGTCGAACTTCTCCCCGTTCTGAAGGAAATTCTGTTGTATAGTAATTTAAATAAGTCAAATTCGAGATAGTAAAAGAATATATATATTTTATGTTTGAATTGTTTATGTACAACTCCGTACGAGATTTTGAAACTTAAGCAAAATGCATTCTTTACTGTTGCTAATGAAATATAATTTTTGTTTTTATTATTGCATACACAGAGATAGACTTTTTATATTCTTTGATACCCGTTTTTGTTATATAGTTCTTTTTGTATTGAAGAAATCTTTAAAATCTTACTTAAAGAGTTTTGAAAAGATTATCTAGAGATAACTATGGTTAATCCCTATCATTTTCATGAATTTTAGATTACAATTGAGCTAATTAAAGATAATTGAGATTATTAGAGATTATTTGCTGAGTTTTAAATTTAAAACTAATGATATTTAAGTCATTATAAGACGTCTGTTAAGAAAAAAGATATTTGTACTTTTGTTGATAGTAGTAAAGATATTGTCACATATGATTTTAATCTTTTGCTTTAATTTCATCAGAGTGTGTGTGCTTCGACTCAACCCTCTGATTTATAGCAAGAAAAGAGAGAGATTGTCATTATAGACAAGGATGTGTATGCTGTTACAGTAAAGTCCTTATCAAGATTAAACAGAAAGGAATGGATTTATGCTTCGACAGTTCTGCAGTTGTACACTAAGTTCTTTTTGCTTTTGTTTTTGTTAATGAGGAAATAAGAATAGCCCTCTGACAATAAACGTAAGACTCTATCGATAGTCATTGCTAACGTTTGTTCACGTTCATTTGTTTATTTATTTTATTATTAGAGATACTCTGCGACACTTTTTTATTTTCAGTACAAGTAAAAGGAAGAGGCCCGTCTCAGCTGACACATGGGTGGAAACCGCAACGTATTTCACGGTCGCCCAGTCTCTCTCTCTCTCTCTCTCTCTCTCTCTCTCTCTCTCTCTCTCTCTCTCTCTCTCTCTCTCTCTCTCTCTCTCTCTCTCTCTCTCTCTCTCTCTCCTACCTTTCACTCGACTCTGAGCCTGACAGAGGCTCCGTTCAATGCTAAAAGAATGTAGCCGTCTTTGATTTTCTTTTTTTTTTGTTTTTTTTTCCAGCGAAGCTAGGCGATAATTGTGCCTACATTTTATTGCAGTCGATAGATTGTTGCATGCTGTTATTGCATAAATACTGATAAGACATCGGTAGTACCGCCATTTGCATAAATGTTTGTGCCACATGTCGCAACTGTTTAGAGAATAGATAGAACTCCCATTGACAAATTGTGGAGCCAGCGAGTTGCCACTTATGCTCTATATATATACATTGATTATGACAGCAGGAATTTAAATATTAAAAGAGACTGTGTTAGAATGAGCATTACTATGAAGTATAAGTATAGAACTCTGTTCTTACTTCTGAATGCCAGTCTCCATTGTATATATATTGATATTTCTGATTTAGTATACTTATTTTTATTGTTTATTATTCTTATTTTGATCATGATTATTAGTAATGTTATTATGTTGACTGATATTGTTGCTATCTCTCAATGGCCTGTTGCTAATTATTATTTTTGAAATGAAATCAGCAGTAACTTGATGATTTGTATCTTTTATCTGAATTCATACTTGATGTTACTGTAGCCACCGCTAATAAGAATGTTTCTTTAGTGGCTTTTCTCAGCATTTAATGATTGTTCTTTTTGACATTTATAGTAGAGTAATGCTATGTAGCAGTTGCTAAGCCCTAAGTATCTTGGAATAATAATCTAGTTGTGTAGACACATACCTTCCATTACCACCCTATTCCTAGGCAGCCCCGACCTGCAAGTTCTAAAAGTCTTTAGATTTTGTCCGCTCAGACAAGTCCCTAGTGCCCATTGAATAGAGATTGCAATCACTTGCAGTTGCAGGGGAGGCAAAGTATAGCCTCGATTACCAACGTATGGCCATTGTTGGTACCCTGAAGTCATAGGGAACCTTTCTTACAACTGTAGTAGTGACAGAGGTTCAAATTTTCATCCCGAGGTCTGCTTCGAAGGTACGTGTGGATGGCCGTACGGAAGAGAATCGCTGTGACGTTGCAGGTCTCCTGCGTGGTGGTCTTAGTCAAGATCGGCCGAGGGCGGGACGAGGAAGCCAGGCTGGAAGGATTAGAAAGGTGCCGAATCCTTCCTTTTTGTCTTGCCTATCCGAGTAAAGGAGATATGGTAACAAACCTGGGCCTGCAGCAAGGACGGCGGGGGAGTGAAAAAATGAAATCCCCGAGGGAAACCGTGGAATCGCGCCTAGCAAGAATTCATGAGCAAGGGACAGAGAAAATAAAAGTCGTCCTAGACAGAGAAAATAAAAGTCGTCCTAGGAAGGAAAGAAATAAAAGTTTTAAACTACTTAAAAAAAACCATGTAATCTTGATGAAATCCCAGAAACAAGGAAATCCCCATACATGTCATAACTGTAGTGAAAAGAGAGGAAAAGAAACACAGAAATATTTTAAAATATTTTAATAATACCTTTAGAAGCCACGTAAATGCGTTGATGGGATTCAAACAGAAAAAAAAATAATCCCTATACATGTCCAAACTTTAGTGAAGAGAGAAAGAAGGGTATTTAAAAATCCCTTATTAGTTAATTTAAAATTACCCCCGTATTAGAACTGAAAAAATGGGAAAGAAAATGTCCCCACCCGTCTTTGTCCACTGTGCTAAAAGACAAAATATTTATTTTTATTTTTATTTTTTTTGTTTTACTAGCTTTAAGATAATTTTAAGCGAAAACTCAGAGTCTCCCTTAGATATAGTTTTGGATAAGTGCCATTGATAAATTGTATGATTTGCACTAAGAGTAATAAGTTGCTTTTCTGCTTGAATAATATCAGTGTTTTGCTTAGATATTATCACAGTTTTGCTTTAGTATTATTCTTGTTTGAATTATGATTTAATCTTTAGGTTCATTAAGTTTTTATATTAATTGGTCTCTGAATAGTAATTGCATATTGAAATAGTAAATGTTTTGACTTTACACACAGTAAAACATGTTTTGTTTCAGGAGTAGTTTTAAAGCCAAATTTTAAAATAAATTAATGCCCATAGTAACAATAAGAGTAGAATTTATAAGATAAGGTTTCTTATAGAAATTACTATTGATGTTATGGTCTATTGCATTTTACATGTTTATACATGCTAATACTCTACTTAATTTGTTTGCTAATGTTTTACATGATTTATATTTTTACTGTAACTAACCAAATTTTGTCTTTTGAAGAAAAAAGAGAAGTAGATAAAGTAATGTTATGATCTAAACTGACTTTTGATCTTAATTTATGTTTGTTATTAGTTACACACTGAAATCATAGTGATTAAGGTTACTTTTGTTAAATATGAGAATATGTTTGTGTTAAAGATTTCCCACAAGGAAATAGACTCTGCATGCTCTAGTTGTCTGTAGAAGTACTATATATATGTTATGTTTGTGTAATTTGTTTAGAGTTCATAGAAATAGGATATCTTCGATAATAGCTTAAATAACTCGGCCCCGTTTTTATTGTAAACAAATGTTAGTTTAGGATGATGAAACTGAAATAAGAGATATTTCAGTGTAGTGGGGAGGGATGTCGTAGGACTTTTGGCTAGGTGTCAAAGGAAACATTAAACACTCTCTCCAGTGTGTAATAGGATGAGGCCTATGGTAAGATATATAGCTGGTCCCGTGGGACTCGGCATCTGGCGTTCAAATATCTCAAGAGGGTGTGAGATATAAACCAGTCCTTTATTCCCCATACCACACAGAAACACTTGTCCTAAATGTGAAGTACATGCCCGGGGGAGATACCCAATGGCAATAGGCGATTACCACCCACTCCTTTGCAATAGGCTCGTTGGAATAGCTCCTCCCCTTATAGGCGGGACTCCACTTCGAACCTGGAGTTGATTTGCAGGACTGGATGTCAAGACACGCCCTGCCTTTGGGGTATTTCAAGAACCACCCAGGGCAGACACAGTGAGTTGAGTTAGAGACCGGGCCTTGCCAGCAGCAGAGTTAACACAGTACAGCTGAGTTAGCCTCCCCCTTTTGGGGGTGGGACTCAGGAATTAGTCGTGACAGGAACTGTAGTAATAGGAGCTCTGAGTACATAGATGTTAAAATAAGAATAAAGCATTATAAAGAAGATGTCTTTCACCAACCACGCTACCATAATTATAATTATATAACGTAGGAAGAAATACCCTACGTCAGTGGTGACACTCGGTGGGATACTATCTTACAAATTGGTGTCATTAGATGGGATAATAAAATCCCTACGTCATATATATATATATATATATATATATATATATATATATATATATATATATATATATATATATATATATATATATATATATATATAATTTCTGTAGCAGTTTACTATTTTCTTCTAAATATATATAAATGTACTCTTATATTCATTCTTATCATGTTATTCGTAATTTAATCAGCTTGTTTTAATGACCTGTGATGCATATAAACAATACCCTTCCCAGCCTTACATGGTCTCGGTGATTAAGCTCAAAATCCTCCATAGGGTCAAGTGCCTCTCTGCACGAGTGCTTCAATGTATACCAATTTGGTATTCTAATTGCATTTAATATTCAGCTGGTATACTGATGGTATGAAGACTAAATAGTGTATGCAAAATATTATTTTTTACCTTGTTGAATAATATGATTATTAAAGACTAAGGTCATAGGGTTGTTGGTATATTTATTGAATTATATTTTCTTCTTCTTCTTCTTCTTCTTCTTCTTCTTCTTCTTCTTCTTCTTCTTCTTCTTCTTCTTCTTCTTCTTCTTCTTCACCATCATAATCATCATTATCATATTTGTCATCATCATCATCATAATACTTATCATCATCGTCATTATTATTATTATTATTATTATTATTATTATTATTATTATTATTATTATTATTATTATCATTAAGTAAGAAATTTCTTCTTCTTCTTCTTCTTCTTCTTCTTCTTCTTCTTCTTCTTCTTCTTCTTCTTCTTCTTCTTCTTCTTCTTCTTCTTCTTCTTCTTTTCACCATCATAATCATCATTATCATATTCGTCATCATCATCATCATAATACTTATCATCATCGTCATTATTATTATTATTATTATTATTATTATTATTATTATTATCATTAAGTAAGAAATTTCTTCTACTTCTTCTTCTTCTTCTTCTTCTTCTTCTTCTTCTTCTTCTTCTTCTTCTTCTTCTTCTTCCCTAGTTTAGTACGTCTTTCTCTTTTTTCTTCATCATCTTCCTTCTCGCAATCCCTTGCATTCCAATATTTATACGAGATTGCTGTCTCTCTCTAGCCTCTATAAGATTAGTATTCGATTGTCTCAAAAGTTTTCTGGCCAAATGGCGAACTTTTTATCTGTATAGGATCTGCGCAAAGTTTAGCTGGCTTGCTTCTATGGTGGCTGGATTTGTTATGCTCTTTCTCTTATATATATATATATATATATATATATATATATATATATATATATATATATATATATATATATATATATATATATATATATATATATATATATATATATGTATATATATGTGTGTGTGTGTGTGTGTGTGTGTGTGTGTGTGTGTGTGTGTGTGTGTGTGTGTGGTGGTGTGTGTGTGTATAGATATAGATGCACAGCCTCTTCCTGTAAGATGTATTTTAAAAGCACGACTCACCCATTGATCTCGAGTTCGACTCCCTAGAGGGTATACTTCCAGCTTTTCTTCACCAGACCCTTATAGTTAGGGATTAGGAGGAAAA
This sequence comes from Halocaridina rubra, assembly GCA_037179515.1. Lineage (NCBI taxonomy): Eukaryota > Metazoa > Arthropoda > Malacostraca > Decapoda > Atyidae > Halocaridina > Halocaridina rubra. Next base: position 9,213 of record JAXCGZ010013336.1, on the reverse strand, counting down.
GGTAGTGCCGTCATTTATATGACAGTCCTTGTTATGTCATAAGGTTTATTGAGTATACCATTAGATATTTGGTGATATGGGTGAAGCAGTGTCTTAGAGTTCAGGATTTTTATTTCTATCTTTGTATTAATGAATTTATTTTATTAATTAGTTACTGTTTACGTATTATTTGTATATATTTATTTGCTTGATTACTTGTTTCTTCATATGGGGTCGTTGTTTGCCACTAGCTTCTTCGAGACTAGTGTTGATATTGGTTCATGCTTTGGGGTTCAGCTACCCATCCTTACACCAACTCTCTCCAATGATCCGGGCTTGGAACCTATACTAAGTTGAGGTACCTACCCGTGACTGAAATTAATTTTTATGTATTTATTTATACTGAAGGGATGAATTTAGAAGTCACTTTAAGTTTAGGCACTTTTTCTGTAACTTTCTAATATTTTTTTGGGGGGACGTCTAAAGTGTTCATTGTTCTTTGGAGAACAGTAGGAGAGAATAAGCCAAAGCTCCTGGAGCAATTATGAATAATTAAAGTGTCGTTTTTATTCTTCTCTATAGAAACACGAAAAAAGACGACAACAAGAAAGAGGGGACTGCGGTCGTCTGGTGGTTAGAGTCCTCTAACTCTTGAGGTGACAGACTCATGATCGAGACCACCGCTTGGCATTAAGAAGGGTATCCAGCCTGAATTTCCTTGCTAATGGCTATTTGTGTCCACCCCCATATGGGGACTAAGAGAAAGTAAACCAAATTAGGCAAAGAAGAGAAAAAAAGATTTTTTAGGTCGGTCATCTGTTGATACTTAACAAATAATAATAAGTTTTCAGTTATTTTGAAATTATTTAATGACTTTATTTACAACAAATTATATTATTATTGTGCCATTGAGCCCTATTTTGTTCTTATCTAATCAGGGATTTTACTCATTCTTTATTTGATTAAATGTTAATTATTTATTTAGCTATATATATATATATATATATATATATATATATATATATATATATATATATATATATATATATATATATGTGTGTGTATTTGTTTATTTTTATTTATTTATTTATATTTATTTATTTATAATCTAATACATTTTTGCTTTAGAGCTGCTGAATTCACATTTTTATAGTATCGGAAGCCTTATCTCTTGAAAATACTGATCCACTATTGACTCAACACATTTACAGGTGTTACTCACAGAGCTCCCCATGTAATTCTGGCAAAGAGAGGAACTGTATGAGCCACCTTTCGAACTCAATGCCTCATGGGTTGGAGCCGCATGCTATACCCACTGAGCCTGGTAGAGGTACTCGCTTGATTAATGATGGTGAAAGAGAATAATATATAAGGGATTTTCCCACTCTCTTGTGGGGTCGCAAATCGTACACCCTGTGCAGATCATAAGCCTGGAAAAATCGGAAAGATTAACGTTAGGAAGTTTACCCGTCCGTAAAAGCTCTGCTAAAACCAAGAGAATTTTTGCAATTTGGCCAGTAACTTTTCATGGGGACATGTGAACGCAGGCACTCCCTTTGATATCCAAATGCTTACTGTACATCGCGAATTTTGCAATCTTTAAGACGATAATTGATAATTTCTCTAATTAAATTATTCTTTATCTTATATGATATAATTGTAATTACCATTTCGTAGACTTTTATAAAGGTCATTTTTACAGTCCAATTAATTTTAGCTTGAGTACAAATAGTTCCGGTTTTACGTCACGGACTCCCTTTTCTACGAAGGCTAGGACGGTTGCCTTCTTGCGAAGGACTTGTTTTGGCAGATGTAATCGTTACGCTGAGTGCATGCCCTTGCTAACCTCAGACCGTGACGGGGAACGAACCCTCACCCTGACGCCTCAAAGTCGCGGACGCTATGAGCCACGGTGACTACCGCTTGAGTACAAATAGTAACAGTAGAATATCAGAATATGGCCATAGGAATTTATATATTAACTGGCAACTGTTTTTCCTCTGTTGTTTACGGTTTCATTCATACAGTGCCCACATTCTACAATAAACATCAGTCGTAATATAATGCAAGTATGCAAACAGCTTTTCTTGCAAGGGAGTGTCTCGTTGAGGTTATCCTTCTCCGCTGAGGGTGAAAAATTTCGCTCTCTCTCTCTCTCTCTCTCTCTCTCTCTCTCTCTCTCTCTCTCTCTCTCTCTCTCTCTCTCTCTCTCCTCTCTCTCTCTCTCTCTCTCTCTCTCTGTCTTCACTACCCCTTTCTTGCTCCGTACTTCTCTGCTGTCATGAGGACGTCCCTGGATCCAGACGCACCCAGGCTCCCACTTCGAGCAGGAGGTCATAACCTTATCAGGGTGGTGAGTGACATTCTCCGTGGCCTTGACATCGAGCTGCCTGTGCAGGCGGCTGTCCCAGATTTACCACCCTGGCGTGTCCCCCTCCCCGTTGTCACATATTCACCGACCTCGAAGGGATGTCTATCCCCCCCTGCAGAGACAGTTAGCTCTGGAGACTATCGCTGATGTGTCCACGTCTGTCCCTGCAGCACACCACGTCTATGTTGATGGTTCTGTGCAAGCAGATGGGAGGGCGGCATGTGCTGTGTTTTCCCCCACCATGGAGCCGCCTGTGCCGGCTGATTCATGGATTGGCCGTAGACTACCCACCTCGTCGTGCTCCACCTACTGTGAACTGAATGTCATCTTGGATGCCGTGACTCTCCTTGTTCGACGACGAGTGAATGGGGTAATAATTTGTGACTCCCAAGCGGCCCTACAAGCCCTATCCTCGCCAAGACCCATCTGTGGCCGTGCTGTGGGAGATATACTATGTTGCCTCGCGGCTGCTCAGGATGCTTCTCTTGTTGTGTCGTTTGTATGGACGCACTCTCACATTGGGCTGACTGGCAACGACACAGCGGATCGTCTTGCCAAGGCGGCCTGTATGCTGGATGGGCATGCTGTGGACGCTGAGCCCTCCCTCCGATGCCTACGTAACATCATCTACTCAGCTGGGTTTGCCATGACGATCCGGCGCAGGGACACGGAGAGGGCCAACAGTGTGTCCATACAGCACCATGATCACTTTCTTCACAGTCACTACAAGTATCGCAGACGCGGCTTAATGGTGCGGAAAAACAATGTGGTTAGTGCTCGGCTCAGAATGGGGTATCGGCCTTTATGGCAGGTCTCCCAGACTCTAGATATGCCACAGTACACCTCCTGTAAATTATGCGACCGTCCTAATGCTAACACTCTTGACCACTATTGTCTTCAGTGCCCCACAGTGAGAGATGTTTTACCACGAAGTCAGAACTTAATACAGATCTGCTCATTTTTACTTAATGATGACAACCTTGATGTTATTCTTGCTCGTTATCCTCACTTTGGTGGCCATTAATTATATTGAATTATACATATATTTTCTGTATGTTGCTGTATAATTCTGTTTGTGTATTCTGTGTTTCTCTGAGCTTTACTTTTGTATATAATGTACTCTGTGCTGCCATACTGTGAGTTGTGTGTTAGTATGCAGCAATGTTTTATCAATGTGTACACCTCCCTGTAAAATATGTTCTATTCTTGGTTTTGTATCCATTTGAAGCATTATTTGTATGAATTCATGTAATGTCTGACGCCTTGGCGCAATAAATTAATAAAATAAATAATAATCTCTCTCTCTCTCTCTCTCTCTCTCCTCTCTCTCTCTCTCTCTCTCTTCTCTCTCTCTCTCTCTCTCTCTCTCTCTCTCTCTCTCTCTCTCTCCATATATTATCAGTTTATTATCAGTTCTGTTTACTTTTGTGGCAGGTACATACTCTCTGCAGCATTAGTTAGTACAACATTCTACCATGTAGTAGGTTTGCCTCTGACACCAGTCAGCCCGTTGCGATACTGCAGCTGAAGGTCTTTTGGACTTGAATAGGTCTGGCCAGGACAGCTCGATGATTAGGTTTCCTTAAGCTGCGGTTCATTCTCTATGCCTACATGTACACCGAATAGTTTTCATATTCGTTGCACATCTCTTATCATTCCCTCACATCTGACAAGTCACGAACACTCCCAATCTCTGTTTCTCTTTGCTTTATGTTTTCTTCGTGCCCATTCGTATTGAAGCCTTTTTTTTTTTTTTTTTTTTGCCCGTCCTGGTGTCACACTTATAATATATATATATATATATATATATATATATATATATATATATATATATATATATATATATATATATATATATATATATATATATATATATATATATATATATATATATATATATATATATATATATATATATATATAATATATATATATATATATATATATATATATATATATATATATATATATATATATATATATATATATATATATATACATATATATATATATATATAGATATATATATATATATATATATATATATATATATATATATATATATATATATATATATATATATATATATATATATATATTATAAGTTTGACACCAGGACGAAAAAAAAGCAAAAAAAAAAGGCTTCAATAAGAATGGGCACGAAGATAACATAGAGAGAAACAAAGATGGGGAATATTGTGGTTTGTCAGATGTGAAGGAATAATAAGACATGTGTAACGTATATCCAAGAATATTCGGTATTGATGTAGGCACAGAAAGAGAACTGTAACTGAAGGAAGGCTTAACAACGAACTGTTATATATTATTTCCAAAATTTCTTCAACGAGAATGCTGTGATCACTGTTAATGCAGATGGAGGTAATGTGTAAAATGGGGCGTGGTAATGGACTTGCATAAGGGTGGAGGAAAGCTGTCAAAAACATGGGCCCTACATGAAAGTGGGAAAATATGTGTAGAGATAGAAGAACTATTAATGGCGTTGACGTTGTCAACTAAATTTAATGTTTCATATCTCCAATTACTGAAAATAAAATCTTTAGTTTTCTTTTTCCTCTTACAAGCGAAAGCATCCTCTACCCATCGCAACAGCAAGCGTCCGGGGTTCCCTTGGATAAACAAACAGACATTCACAACAACAAAAAACTTATAAACAGAGCATTGGTGCGGTTAAGGGAATGGAGGTTTTGTTTATAAGCCGTCAAAACAGATCCGTCTCATTAAATCTTTTATGAACGAAACCTGGATATACAGTATATAATAATGTATGCCAGTAGGTTGAGAGTTTTTAAATGTTTTAGAATGCACGAACGCGAACGCAGTTTAGAAGTATTAAAACATGGCTTCATGCTTTTTTTCATTTTATTTGTTTGCTTGTAAAGGCATTACATCGGGACGTGTGTAAGTGCAGGCACTGTCAGTTAAATTAATGAGTATCACTTTGCAATTATTTGGTAAGTTTTACAGCCCATAGGTAGAGCGCGCAAGTCGGGAAGTGACGAGGCTGACTAAGTCAGGTTCAGTCACGCCGCGGATGTTAGGATCTGCATCCAACCTAAATCCCCGGCTCCACCAGACTGTGGCCACCTCCATTTCGAGTGGTGACTAATTGTGACACATTAAGAGGCAAAATTATGATAATAACACTGTTGAAATATCCTTAAGTTCGACTTCATACCGTACCTCGTACAGCTTCTCTTCGCCAGGGACACTTGGGGCTGAGAGGGAAAGGCTAATGGCATTTCTAGTGTGGTAGTCGATCCTGTCGTCTCAGGATGCTTGGCGAATGCTACATTAAGTATTTGGGGTCAGTTTTGGAGAGAGAGAGAGAGAGAGGGAGAGAGAGGAGAGAGAGAGAGAGAGATATTCAAGCGGAATTGTGGTCACCATCTCCAGTAACCAAAATTAGTGTCTGCTTACCTACCACAATCTTTCTTCTTCTTCTTCTTCTTCTTCTCTTCTTCTTCTTCTTCTTCTTCTTCTTCTTCTTTCATTCCCTTCTTCTCATCTTCTTCTTTATCCTCATGCTACTTCCTTTTATTAATACAGTTTTTTTTGTGAGTGTTCTTAGAGTTACTTAAATTTTGAACACATTATTAATAATTGTAATAATGCCATATTATGGAAATAAAGGGTTGCCTGCGTGCGCATATCCCCATAAAATGCTTAGATTCAAATAAAAAACTTCTTCTTCTTCTTCTTCTTCTTCTTCTTCTTCTTCTTCTTAAATTACAATTCTTTTGATAATCTCTTCGTGCACGGTTGATTGCTTGATTTTGCAGATATAAATTGCTTATGCATGTTGAATTTAGAAAGTTTTTAAGTTTCCTCTCTATCTGTCCAGATAGATATCCATCTATCTCTCAAATTTTTTAACAAATTTTATAGAACACTAATCTACCAATTCATATTTCTCCATTGCTTTGAATAGCTACAGATTTTTTTTTTCATCCTTCAGACATTCTCTCTCTCTCTCTCTCTCTCTCTCTCTCTCTCTCTCTCTCTCTCTCTCTCTCTCTCTCTCTCTCTCTCTCTCTCTCTCTCTCTCTCTCTCTCTCTCTCTCTCTCTCTCTCTCTCTCTCTCTCTCTCTCTCTCTCTCTTCTGTTACTTAACCTCGAGTTCAATATGATACCTTACATAACGTCAAGTATGGACCGTGTAAGACATGGGAGAAAAATTTGAAGAGAGAGAAAATAGCTAAAGTCATAATTCAAAATCCCATATAAGAAATATTGCACACACACACACACACACACACACACACACACACACACACACACACACACACACACACACACACACACACACACACACACACACACACACACACACACACACACACACACACATATTATTGCCACTTCACAACCTCGCTAATAGCTTGTTTTAACAATTAATTCGACTCCTTGTTACACACAAGAATTTTACAAACATTCTCTATACAGTATATGTCATTTGCAGTTAGTTTGTATGAACTAATGAATGAACGGGATTATCACAGAATTCATTGTTGATGTAAAGATGGTCAGTTATATAATGTGAACTAAGCATTTGTATATCAGAGGCAGTGCATGGTCGCTCTTGTCCGCATGTTCCGTTATTGGCAGAATACAAGAAATACACGTTGTATTGGAAATGTATTAGAAGATCCTCGCCCGTTTACCCTGTGGATGACTCAAGCAGGGTGATGGTGGAGGGGAACGGTGTTATCCCTTTAGCCTATAAGAGTTAAGAGTAATAAGATGTATTAGCTTATAGCGATTGCGTGTGCTTTGACTCGACCACCCTTTTACAAATGGTATTGCGGCCATTGTATATTGATGTCTTAGGTAATGTGCAAATAGTGCAAAAGTGGAACAGGTAAAGACAAAACTTGTAGAAACTAAAAGTCTTATGTTACTGAAGCCATAGAGGATAAGGAAGAATCGCATAGTCGAGGTCATGTATTTTGTTGACCATTTCAGTATTTTTTGTTGTAGTGGTTATAGTAGTAGTAGCAACAGTAGTTTTAGTAGTGGTGTTAGTAATAGTAGTTGTAGTAGTAGTAGTAGTTGTTATAGGTATAGTATAATGGTATCGATAATAATAGTAAGCTTAGTTGTAGTACCAGAGAGATAAATATTTGTTTTTTAACAATGTTGTATGTAATTCAATAATAATAATAATAATAATAAAAATAATAATAATAATAATAATAATAACAATAATGACAATAAATATAATAATGGTAATTATTACTTTGGTAGTGAATTAATATTCACTGCCAAGGGCTGCGATTATTTTTTTTTCCATTTCAGGAAATATTTTGTAAGGATATTGTCATTCTTTCGTGTATATATATATATATATATATATATATATATATATATATATATATATATATATATATATATATATATATATATATGTTCCGGTTTTACGTCACGGACTCCCTTTTCTACCAAGGGCTAGGACGGTTGCCCTCTTGCGAGGGACTTGTTTTAGCAGATGTAGTCGTCACCCAGAGTGCATGCCCTTGCTAACCTCAGACCGTGACGGGGCGCGAGCCCTAGACCTGACGCCTCAGGTCGAGGATTCGCGCCCCGTCACGGTCTACATATATATATATATATATATATATATATATATATATATATATATATATATATATATATATATATATATATATATTCCGGTTTTACGTCACGGACTCCCTTATCAACCAAGGGCTAGGACGGTTGCCTTCTTGCGAAGGACTTGTTTTGGCAGATGTAATCCTTACGCTGAGTGCATGCCTTTGCTAACCTCAGACCGTGACGGGGCGCGAACCCTCGACCTGACGCCTCAGAGTCGGAGACGCTACCGACTGAGCCACGGCGACTACATATATATATATATATATATATATATATATATATATAATATATATATATATATATATATTGTTTATTCTCGAACATTATATTTATCATGGATAATAGAATCTACCCATTTATTAACATCGTCCGTTTCAAGAAAAACTCACAAACACACAAATAGAAGCAGTTTCAGTATCCATACTTTGATATTTATGAGAACTGCATTTTTCAATTTCCTTGGTCAGTATGGTATCATACGACGAAGCAGAGGGACGTATATCATGCTAAACAAAATTTCTCTCTCTCCTCTCTCTCTCTCTCTCTCTCTCTCTCTCTCTCTCTCTCTCTCTCTCTCCTCTCTCTCTCTCTCTCTCTCTCTCTCTCTCTCTCTCTCTCTCTCTCTCTCTCCACGTATGTGTGTGTGTATATGTATATAAAGTTTGCTGTTACTAAGCTGCATATTTTCTTCGTCTTCTTCTACCAAACATAATATGTTGCAGTAATATATGATTTTATTTATTTATTTTTTTATTATTTTTTTGTTCATTTCCGTTTATCTCCTACATGCTTTTGGAATGACACTTCCGGTTTTACGTCACCGACTCCTTTTCAACAAGGGCTAGGACGGTTGCCTTCATTCGAAGGACTTGTTTGGCAGATGTAATCGTTACCCTAAGTGCATGCCCTGGCTAACCTCAGACCGTGACGGGCGCGAACCCTCGACCTGACGCCTCAGAGTCGCGGACGCTACCGATTGAGCCACGGTGGACAACACTTTTGGAATGACACTGAATTAGAAATCTTTCTCCATTCATCTTTTCTTTTCCCTTCAACTGTCGTTCGTTTTGAGAGTGACAAATGTCATAAATCTGTCATTGTGCGTTGTCTGTTTATTGCCTCGGATCACCTGTCATACTGCTGTTTGCTTTTTTCGACTCATAAATTAAAGGATTTTATTGTGTTGATCATATATCTAATACAAAGAATTATTTGAGTTACTTTTAATT
>JAXCGZ010013335.1:67500-136348 GCA_037179515.1 Halocaridina rubra | reverse complement strand
TATATATATATATAAGTGAGCACAAACCTTTTTTTTTTTTTTTTTAAATAGATACCAGACTTAAAGTTCATGCTACAAATTTCTATATTCACCTGTGGCTTGCATAACCTCAGACAAGGGATTTGCATTGCTAACAGTGCTGCCTTCTGTGCCACTCATGTCAACAACAATGACATTCCCTTGGGATGTCGAAGGTCCAGCAGTAACAACGCTGGCAGTGCTAACTGTTCCCCTAGGTACAGGAGGTGGTTTTTGAAGTAGTGCTGCATTGGAACTACCACTAAGGGTTTTACCAATTGTTATTTTTGTGGGGACATCCTAAAAACAAAAAGTCTTTATAATAAAAAGAAAAAAAAAGCTATACATTATTAATCAGTCTGAAACGTAGCAAGACTTAGAATAAATTCACTGGATTTTCCAATTCTTTGGCTGTATCTATGATACTGCTATTACCAGTACATGAAGATTATAATGAAACATTTCCCTTTAATATACAACATAACTATAAATAAAGTAGAGAACTAAGTTATATAGTATAGGCCATACTGAATGCTTACTCTAATTCCTTGTATACCAATCGGTCTTGTTCCAGGAGGTGCCCCTTTATGCACAACTATTACATTGGATTTTGCACCCCCCAACATTGGTCGTAGACCAGTAGGTCCTTGCGGAGTGACTCGAACAGTCTGGACTGTCTTCGGGCCAACAGACACCACTGTAGCAGGTGAAGCAGTTCTTATTCCACCCACGGAAGATTTAGGAGCAGTAATAGTATTTACTGTTACAACTCTAGGACCAGTACCTAATGAAATTGTATTATTAATCATCCTTTATAATAAAAAATTAACTTTTTAAACATGACGTTAAGTTCTGCTAAGGCAATCAGGTTTCATACACCTAACTAAAAAGGGAGGCACTTGGATTTTATCTCTCCCTGCCCATCTTCACTCCTACATACTGTTTTGTAGGAAAAAACAATTTCAGGCAGGATAGGATTGCCAGTCTCTCACCCCTCTACACATTCTAACTGGTTCTTACAAACAAACAGGGAATACGAGAGCCGATTTCTTTTAGTCAGCTAATATGATATGTAGAATATATAATGGAGGCATTCTTCACCTACCACCAATAAGGAATATCACTTTGAATCACCTCCTCAACACACAGAGAAAATGAGCATGGAATTCTTTCCCCTCCACTCAATGGATAAGGGAGATATGAAATTAATGGCATCCTTTTTCTCATCCTCTCGTCATAATTAAATACTAATATTGTACAATACTGGTGGGTGATATCATACAAATTTGTACCAAGTGCTTTATATCATTAACAATTAGAAAAATATCATGGAATTTGAAAAAAGCAATGTATTCAATAATACTACATAAATCAGGAAAGCATTTGACATAGTTTATGGAAAAGATATTAAGAAATAATAAAAAAACAGTTCGTCAGTATTTAATTTTGATTAAAAACTAGGCATATATATCAAATACAAATGAAGAATGAAGCAACTGTGAAAACAATGTTTGAAATACCCTGACCAGCTGCAACTGTGCGAGTGACAACAGTAATTGTTCCTGAATTAGTGGTAACGACGTAGAGAGGTCCTCCTGCTCCTTGAGGAGAAGTTGGGGGAAGTAACGGAGGTCGTCCTATCAGTCTTCCAGGAGTGTTAGAAGTGTTACCACCAGCAGTATTTGAACTTCCAGATGCTGTACCTATGCTAGGTCCTCCAATACTGCTTCCAGTTGCTCCAACAGAATGGGTTATAATCTTTGCTCCTGCTGCACAAAAAACAAGTCATAATATGCATTAAGAGCATAGCCAGATCATAAATGAATTATGACATAAAAAGCGTACCAATAAAAATAGACTCGAGTGTCTTCTTGTACAAGTGGTCTGGTAAGAATCATTCCATTCCAAAAGACCAAGCTAAGTTTTCAAAAGTTGAAGCTTCTGAAATTGTAACAGCTCTGCTGTTTTAGGAATACTGTATTAGCTTTCAAATATAAACAGATATGTGAGATTAAATATCATAATTAATTTTGTATCAGTATAGTCCTGTTTGTTAAAGATCGTTTACCAATTTCCCAAAATGACCTTGGGATGGGATGATACAGTATTAAGATACATACATAGACATAAATCATACCAAGATAAAAAGAATGTAAGACCATATTACAGTAAAGAAGCCACAATGATATGGCCCATATCAGTTCAAAAAGTTTAAAATAAACAACGCATACACTGAGTTCTTTAACATAGGTTCTTAAGACATAAAAAAAGATTGTGTTTAGCCATCAACAAAAATTAACTACAGTAACTGCAGTAGTAGGTCAAGATTTGATAAACTATCATAAAACTAAACTGAATCTGAAAGGAGAGCAAGAGGTAAAATTTGTTGCCTCTAAATGAAAAATATTAACCTGTTCATAAACGAAGCCTCGTCATAAACAATTAATTTAAGTAACTATTTGATTGATCTTTTATAGCGCTAACAAATAAGTAATCTTGACTGGTTACTCTCGGAAACCAGCTTCAACTTAGTTTAAAGTATACACTCTTCAATCATTTCAATATAGCCATTTCATTATTAAGTAAGAAAATGATTGGGTTTTAACATATGGAATCAGTCAACTTTGACACTCTAAGTTCCATCAAATATTCCAATTCATAGCCTGAGGGCAGACCTGTTATGCATTCCCTTGATGAGGGGAATTCAATATGAATAATATATCACACTTACTTCCTTCTTGTCGTATCTGTATGGCAGCTTTACCGGGAGTCACAGGTGTGCTAGGTCGGACCTAAACAAAATGTATATGTAATAAATAATTATACTGTTTGGAAAAATTAATAGAATTGACAACTGTGGAATTCTTACATATTTGAGAAAACAGAAAAACCACTATAAATGCGACACATAAAATAAAATATAATATTTTGCTAGAATGAACATACACAATAATAGCTTATTACTTTTTTCAAGAATCTCCTGAAATCTATAAAGGTAAAGTAGCAAAGAGGGAGAATAAATAATATCTTGACCCTTGCGAAAAGACCACACTTAGGGAACAAGCATGTGGGAGAGATGTCTCTAGCAAATGACGAAATTATCTTTAAATTTATTTCTGAAATATATCAATCCCAATATATCTATAGCAAATGACGAAATTATCTTTAAATTTCTGTCTGAAATATATCAATCCAAATATGCCTAAAGCACATGACGATATTATCTTTAAATTTCTTTCTGAAATATATGAATTCCAATATGTTGCTATATATAAATGCTAGTTTTAAGGTTGTCTACATTACAGCACACTCAGAAAATGATAGAACAATAAATGAAGCTTTGCAGTGCATCAAGTAAACTAAAATTATAACTTTATGTTTTTTTTACTTTGCTCTGTAATAGGGTTCTGCAAATAAAATATATAAAGGATATGAAACTTCTTGTATTAGTATTAAAGCTCTCATCCCCTACTATCAATAGTATAATACTATGTATGAACACTCAAGCGCTCATCCATTACAATTTTTGTACAAGACTATGTGCATACACTCAAGTCCTCATTCACTAATATTAATAGAACACAACTATGTATGTACAACTCTACCCGAAGCACGCTGGCACTGGGCTCTAATATACACTGCCCAACTTCATCTATTTATAGAGACAGTTTCCAGCAAAAAAAAGTGGAATGAGACTATGAGGAATGGGATTATCAAACACGATATACTTCTCGTAGTCACCTTCTATGATATGTTTGGGACATGAGCACATTTTACTCCATCATCAACAAGCTTATCCCTTTTAGCCACATCCTGCAACTCACGCTTTATCAAACGGAGGAAATATGATAGAACGAGTCTTTTTCATCACCAACAGGCTTATCCTTATTAGGTGTCTCCAATAGCTGTAGAGCATCTTAATTTGGAATTATTCTCTCCAAAACGTTACAAAATATTAAACAAATATGACTAGGCCCTTATCAAGTCCTACATAAGAGTTCCAATTATTAAAGCCAAGTCTTAAGATTGTATATCCATGAAAACCACCCAATCATGTTCCAAATCTGACAAAGCCACAACAATCCCAACCAATTTCTCAACGGCAACAGAATCAGCAAATACATAGAAAACAAATTCAGTGACTTATATTTCACTCAAATGAGCTATCACGTGGTGAAGAGATGAGAGGCATGTACAAAGTCTGGAACAATACTATTCCACAGTATTAAGGAGATACAAATTCTCAATAAAAAGTTCACACACTAAAGCAAACTCCCAGACTCTAGTTTTAATACCAATGTAAATACCAATCAACATAAAATATATCTCGATCACGCATTCAAATGTGAACAAAAAAAATATTACGAGGAACACTACAATAAGCAATCAAAAGTAATGTTCTCATTTACAAAAGAAAACGGTCAGAATTCCTTACCTGTATAGTCTGGTGGGTCATGAGATGTCCAGGAGGTACGTTGTGTGAGGACTGATTGGTTGAACTTAAAATTCCTGGAGGAGCCCCTGAATAGCCAGGAACGGAGCTCATGTGGCTACTGGAAGCCAAGCTACTTGTCACACTACCAGAACTTTGTTCCAGCCCTTGTTTGGATATAAAATGAGCTACATCTTTACATAAATTCTGCTATTATTTGGATTAACTGTACATAATTAATATGCATAGTTACCACTGATAAAATGCATGAATTATACTAACGCAGACCTGGTTTATTCTAATATTTCTGTAATGTAGCTTGTACTATTCAGATAAATAAATTTCACAGATACTTGCTTGGACAGGTAAAATTTCTGAGATGAAGAGAGTGTAAATACAGCTTTCATATATGCCAATTAAATACATAACTATTTGAGAATATTAAGTTAATACAAATGTTAAAAAAATCAGACCCAACTACCTTATACTTTCATATTTACTCATAAATTATTCTATGGAAGGGACAGGGTACACATTAATCATATGATTTCTATATTTGTACTTTAGGGAAAAAAAGGTATATGTACAGAGGGGAAAAACTTTGTAAAAACTTGAATAAACCTCTCAAATAAAAAAAAAAAAACCTTTGGACTCACCTCTCTGTGGCATAGTGGGTTCAGTGTGAAGAACAAGAGAATTTGATCGCTGGCGAGGTCTTGCTGGTATAGCCCCAGAAGGAATTCTGGGCCTCATTCTATTGACGTATGTCCCTTGTGGCATGACAGCTTGTGATATACCTCCACCTGACCCACCTGGTCCTCCACTGCTGAATGTTGTTGGAACCATTACATTTCCAGAGCTTATACTACCACCTATGGGCAAATAAAAAGACAACAATATTAAATAGCACAAAACGGTAGTTCTCTTACGTCTATTTGGATATATCAACCTGAGGGGAGGGACCAAGATATTTCCTCTGTGTTTCCCTGCGCATTGGAAAAGTTGACTAAATGGGGAGTAGCAAGAGGACTGGGAATCCCCTCTTCCGCATGTTCCTTCTGCAGAGAGTTGGTTTTTATATTTCACAACCACCCCCTTATAAAGGGGATCATGGCTTCTCTACATAAGCTGATTTGGATATACAGATGCTCCCTAATTTATGAACAACTTAAGTTTTTCCCTATTCTGAATTGTTCGCAAGTTGATATTGTGTATGTATCATACTGTACTGGGTGTAGGAACATTGCAACATCATGTACTTATCATAATAAAATTATGTTAGAATAAAATACATTGTTTTTTTATCCTAAAGACATAATGCAAAGCTGCACATTTCTTGAAATGTTGGAACCATCCATAACTTACTGCATACTAACAGCAGACTCCATAGGCACTGCACTTTTCACATGTTTGTATCTATGGATGTTCGTAAGTTGAGGAGCATCTGTATATACATTTCACAAACATTCACTGCATAAAAAGGCTAGCAACTTAATCACAAATAAAAATGTGAATTAGGGTACAAGGACTTCAGCATACATAATTTCTCCTCGCTGCTGTTATCAGTCATTTGAAAGTAACAAATAAATACCCTAAGGAAAGGAGGAATTACCAATGCATGCTGCCCCTCCCTTACTGTGGTGCACAGGGAATATGAATGGAGACTTTTCTTCTTACAGCATCAGAGATATAATTTTTAGCTACCTTCTAAGACACACAAAGCATAAGAGTGTGGAATTCAGTCACCTTCTTCCATTACTGTTACATATTAATGACTGATGATATATATAAATATATCCATAAAACTTAAGCATATTCTAAATAATCCCCAGCAACAATGCTGTTTAAAATTCACTTATTGTATATTAAAATAAAAAGCGTTAAATATCTAATCAATACTAAAGACACTCCTCTCTCGTTTACAAGAAATATTTATGCATCAACAGAAGTTAAACAATTACTTTAGATCATGAAATATAACAGGGGTATTGAATGATTAGGCAGAAACTCATACCTTTGAGGTTCAGTACAATACTATTGAGTAGGTAAAGTGGGGAAACATGGTGATTGTGAGTGAAATGTGCAAGAGTGTATGAATAAAAATGTTTATTAATCACTCTGTAAAGCAACTATAAGTGTGTGCAGTGGAGTATAATCAAAAGTGGAAAAAAAAAAATCTGAAGAGAATATTTTCGTGTTTCAGGTCATGTACTGACGGCAAAGCACAATTCACAGCTGATTTCTAATGATAAACTATATACATGTATTGAGATGTCTGTAATAAGTTTCCTCACTTTGTTATTATTATTATTATTATTATTATTATTAATAGAGTGCCAAGTATGTAAAGCAAAACCCTCACGACATTTTTGCAATGATAATACCACACAATAGTCATATCAAAGATCCCAATGTCTTTCTGTAAAGTTTTCAGACAATATATTGATATAAAACGGGATTATGGACATATTGCAAGGAATATAAAAAACTCTAAAGAAGTGTTTAATACGAGCTAAAATTATATTAATAAATGTGAAATCTGAAGGAGAGTGCTGTATTTAGATAAAAATCTCAGCTGATCAATATTTTGTTTTATATACAACAAAATGTGGAAGCTAATACGAAATCCAACTGCAAAGCAGTAGGCTAAGTTGCAATTTTACAGCTACTGAATTTGCAAGACATACATATTACTATCATACCTGTCTGCATTTGGCCAGATGAAATGGAGCCAGATCCAGCAGGAACTCCTCTCAATACAGTGGGGTTACCTCCAGGAGCCCCCTTCATGACTGGTACACTTAGAGAACGCTGATACATACCACTTCCAACACCACTAGCTCCTGATGTTGATACCAAGATAACCTGAAGAGGAAAGTGGTACGATTTTCTAGAGAGCTGCAGTACTTTCAACTTCAAACTTGAGCAATTGAGGTAATTAGGACTTAACTAGGACCGGCCAAGGCAGCTCTATGTTTGATCTTCCTTCAGTCACAGTTCTTTTCCTATGCCTACATCTACAATGATTATTCTGGGTCACAACTTTTGGCCCCAGTACCCAGCAAAGACCGGTGCTAAAAATTTTGAGGGATCTTATTGACTCCACTACTGGCATGAGGGTAAATATGCTTGGCGGTAGTAATGATTCTGCCCAAAACTTTGCACCTCTGGATAGATCTGCTTCTTTCACTATACACTTCTGTAACATGAAGGGTCTGACCTTTAATCTTTTGTCTGTGGATGAGCACTTGGGTACATCCCTTCCTAACCTCCTCCTTCTTTCTGAAACCCAGCTGTCTAGCCATGCGTCCCCTGACCTGTTTCAAATCTCTCACTATAACAGATATTTTTGTTTCCGTT
This sequence comes from Halocaridina rubra, assembly GCA_037179515.1. Classification (NCBI taxonomy): domain Eukaryota; kingdom Metazoa; phylum Arthropoda; class Malacostraca; order Decapoda; family Atyidae; genus Halocaridina; species Halocaridina rubra. The sequence continues at coordinate 128,538 of JAXCGZ010013335.1, read as the reverse complement.
ACAATCTTTTCTCCCTCTAATCCTTGGTCTGGCCGTGCCTAGTCCGTAGCTATTCAGGCCTGGGATCGGGTATACCAGCTGCACCAATACACTCCCTCAAATTTAAATTGCTCTACTTTTATAATGGCTAGGAACTGCTGCACTGCTCAGATTCATTGGTCTAAATCTTCCTTATTAAGAAGGAAGGTTGAAGACCTGAACCCCTCTCCAACTGACAAGATGTTTCTGGTCCTTGAACAAAAAGCTCAAAACTTCTGTAACTCAATCTTTCCTCCTCTCATTTGTCCTGATAGTTCTATGGCTTGCTCTCCCACTGACAAAGCCACTAATTTTGGCTCTCATTTTTCTGCTAACTCTCCCGTAAGTGACTCCAGCGCAAGCCTTGTAAATTACCCCTCCCTAACTCTATGCCTTCCCCTATTCTTTCTTCACACAAAGTCCGCAAGATTCTTCGCTCTCTAAAGACGAACAAAGCATCCAGACCCAATGGGGTCCCTGCATGACTCTTTAAGAAGTTTGCAGATGAACTGGCTTCAGTGCTTTACCGTCTTTTTCGTCTCATTCTCTCAACTAGTACCTATCCACCATCTTGGAAGCATACTCTAGTTCAGCTCGCACTTCTTGAAACATATTGAATCTAACTCACTTATTTCCGATTACCTGTACCGCTTCCGCAACGAAAGATCCATTGGTGATCTCCTGTCCTGTCTCACTCCTTTATGGTCATCATCTCTGAAGAACTATGGGGAATCCTTTGTCGTCATTCTTGATATCTCTACGGCTTATGACAGAGTGTAGCACAAGGCTCTGTTGGCCACACTTCCTGCTTATGGTTTTACCCCTTCTCTCTGTTCTCTGATTTCCAATTTTCATTCAGACTGTTTTATATCCAGGGTTGTTGATGACACAACATCTAAGTTATTCCCAGTAAACAGTGGTGTTCCATAGGGTTCTGTGCTTTCACCTACTCTGCTTCTTCTCTTCATCAACATCTAGTTCCACTCTTTTCCAAATCTTTGCCAATTATTCTGCCCTTCATTTTTCCCCTTCTCTTTATGACCTTTGCCTGCAACTCATAATCTGTCTTGTATCGCTCTTTCTTCAAGTCTTGACTCCAATTTTCAGAGTATCTGAGTGGGGCAACCAAAACTTAGTTAAATTTACTGCCTCCAAGACAGTTTCCGACTATCTTTTTATCTTCTCAATATGATAGCCATATTGTCTTCAAAAACAACGAAATATACCCTCTTAATTCTATTAACATATTAGGGATTCAGATAGCCTCAAACTTGTCTCGGTGAAAACATATAATCCAAATTTCTAAAACTGCATCTAAATAACTGGGAGCTCTGTTTCATTTTTGTCATCACCTTTCCTCTTTTCAGTTACTTAAAATCTACTAAGGTCTTATCTGTCCCTGCTTATAATACTGCTCTCATATCTGAAGTGCTTCTTTTTATACTTATTTCTTTGACAGGGTTGAAGCTAAGGCAATCAGACTCATCAGTGACCCCTCACTTACGTCTAATCTCGATTCTCTTTCTCTTCGCCATAAAGTATCATCCCTTTCTCGTTTCAATCGAAGTACTGCCATCACTGCTCTGATGAGTTGGCAAGTTGCATCCTTCCCCCACTTCAGAGGCCATGTAACACTTGCCAAGCAGACTCGTTTCACAAATACAGTGTGGAAACTTGTAGCTTGCAGATTGGTCGGTGAAGTGTCTGCTTCTTCCCTTCCACCTCCATCTCCTCCTCCTTCTATCTTTCCTAATTTTTATTACCTATATTTCTTCTAAAAGCTGATCTATCATTATCTTAGGGCCTAGTCATGCTATATTTCCCAATTTTCATTACTTTGACTATTCTCTCAAACTGAATTTATCCCAGTTTACAATTTTCATATTTCTGCTTTGTCCTTAAGCTTCTACATTTTCAATGCTTTGATGTTTTCTTGATGGCAATTTTCTTGCCAGTCCCAGTGTCACACTCATAAAAAAAAAATATTCTTATGCAAACGCTATTAAAACCAGTACGTTCATATTCCATAAAGAGTAATACCAATACGTGTATAAGTATCAAACAGTTATCAAAAATTATTTATAGCTGTATTATAAGCGTATAAGAATACTAGTAACATTAATATATGAGACTTTGGTGGTAGACTATATATCAATTTCTGCATATGAAGACACAACAAAGATTTTAAACTTGGGCTAATGTTCTGATTAAATTTCCAAAGACGATGGTTTAAAAACAATAAAAAATACAGTGATGCATATCTCACAAATATGCAGTATGCACTTTGTCCATTATATCATACAAATGAAGCTCTTCAGTAGAGGTTTTCAACTAAGTATCCCTCAGGGCCTAATCCTGCCATATTTCAATGTCTTCATTACTTTGAATAGTCTTTCAGCCTGTCTTTTATACACTTTATCATTCTCTTTTTACTATCTTGTCCATAAGCTGCTACTTATTCTTAAATGTATTTTGGCGTCAGGGCTCAATGGAGGAACTTTCCTTGCAGTCCCAGTGCCACACTCATATTAAGAAAAAACAACTAAATTTTAATATGCTAAGAGTAACATCATATTCTTCATACCCTGTCATATGCTTCATTACTGTTTAAGTGAAGAAAAATTGATCAAATAAAACTAAATACTGTATATATATGAGCCAATGGGAATGCAACTTAAAGTTTCCTAAAACTCTCAAAACAAAACTACATAAGCTGCATCTAAAAAGTAAGCTTAAAGTATATGCACAACTATCAGTTAAACATTCATTCCATTTATACAAGAGCCTTGGCAAATTTGCAGAAGCATATAATTAAACTCTACATGCTGAAACAATGCCACTAAGTCTTCAAATATAACATTAGTTCATTATTTCTATAATAAAATGATACCTTCTGAGTATGACCACCAAGCGTTGATACTGGAGTGCCCGAGGAGCCCCTTGTAACATTACCCGTGACTGTTATTTTCATAGGTGGACCTGTTACTGGGCGACTAAGTCCGCCAATCTGTAATGATACCATCATTTTCAAGACAGAGGAGGCATGAGAATATACTTTCTATAATAACAAATGTTTTCAGTCAGCAACTTCTAATATTTACCAATAAAGTTTAGTGTGATAATGTCTGTAGGAAAATAAATGTTAATTGTATGGTAACACCTATTCTGAAAGAAAATATATTTGATAATATTAATTTATATGAAATCTAATTTAAATTCAACAATCGAAACCTCTAATGCTTATTTTTTTTCACAATTATTCTTTTTTGTGGAGAGTCTGTCCTTTTTCATGCTCAAGAATTTGGCAACCCTGACACTTAAGGTATTTTGAGGCAGGTTGCCAAAGTTCGAGCATATAAAAAGGCAAACTCACTATAAAAAGGACATATATGGGAAAAGAAATGCCAAATCTAGCCACCCAGCTATAGAATATACACATGACTTTGCATATAAAAAATTGCATTATTACCTGAAATTCCTACAGCAACTAGCATTCTATAACATGATTGGTAGAGTAACTATAGCATGATACAGTATTATTTCTATAATTACAATAGTATAATGCTTTATTTTCTATGACATTTACAGGGTTTTGAATCTTAATTTGCATATCTAAAGTAATATGCTGTATAATTTCTATGATAATAGCTTGATGTTTAATAATTTTTCTGACTATTATAAATTTCATATTTTAATTTCTGTGTTATTACACCCTTCACTTTCCTAACAATTTCAGTAGTCACCGTGACTCAAGCGGTAGCGTCCGCGACTTTGAGGCGTCAAGTCGAGGGTTCGTGCCCCGTCACGGTCTGAGGATAGCAAAGGGCATGCACTCAAGGTAACGATTACATCTGCCATAACAAGTCCTTCGCAGGAAGGCAACCATCCTAGCCCTTGGTAGAAAAGGGAGTTCGTGACGTAAAACCGGAACAAATTTCTGTGATAACTACAGTAGTCTGTATGATTATAACTATGATAGCTTGTATAAATATCTTACAAAATAACTCAAGACAGATTATTTTAACAAAAGAGAAAGTGCCTTGCTTGCATGACATCTGAGAATGTACGTTGGGAGAACTAGTTTTATTTACAATAACTTAGGCCTTTGTGTTCGTCCTTATTCTCATTATACCTATGCAGACAAACTACGCATGATTATTCATATAAACAGGTCTATAGCCTTTGTACTAATGTTAACCTCCCATATACTTTAAATTATGCCTTGATTTCTGTACTGTACTAAAGCTTTACCTATACAACTTAATTCTATGTAAAAATAGTACTGTAGTTTTTATAATGCATTTTTGTAGAAATATTACCAAAACTAACACTGTAATATTCAGAATAGAACTGTATTGTAATTTGCAGTATAGTACTGCACTTTACAGTGAGGTTGAATAAAGTCTGTAAGTGGTGAACCAGTTGAATACTGTGTTGAGGTAGTCCTGGAGGAGGTCTGCAGCTACGTACACATTTTGATGTGTACGTGTGAGTGTCATGTCATCTGCGTAAAAGGCTATGTATACTTGGAGTATGGGTGGAGCGGCTAGATTATGCACATACAGTTTAAATTAAAAGTGTGTTGGTGATGAGAAGGATCCTTAAGGGACTCCATACGTAAACATTCTAATACAGTAATCCCTCGCTATATCGCAGTTCACCTTTCGCGAATTCAGTGCATCACAATTTTTCTTGGTGAGCTTTTTTTTTCTGGGTATATGCGAGAATATTAAAATATTAAAAAATTAAAATTTTCAGTATTTTCATTACTTTATTGAAAAAAAAAATTTCATTATTTTATTGATAAAAAAATTTATTTTTCAGCCTAAGAATAATAAAAGAGCAAGAAATAGTTAAAAAAACATAAATTTAAACATGTAACTCTTCACCATAGAAAGTATGAAACCGGTATCAGCGTTTCAGAAAACGCAAAGGGTCGCACCTACGTGAGCTAGCAAATATTAAAATTTCCAGTATTTTCATTATTCTATTGATAAAAAAAATATATTTCTTAGCCTAAGAATAACAAAACAGTAAAAAATAGTAAAAAACATAAATTTAAACATGTAACTCTCAGTATTGCACCATGTAAAATACAATACCAGTATCAGCGTTTCGGAAAACGAAAAGGGTCGCACCTACGTGAGCTAGTACATATTACAATTTCCAGTATTTTCATTATTTTATTGATAAAAAAAAAAGTATTTCTCAGCCTAAGAATAATAAAACAGTAAAAAATAAGTAAAAAAACATAAATTTAAACATATAACACAGTATTGCACCATATGAAATACTGAACGATAGCATACACTGTATTGGCGTTTTGGAAAACGCAAAGGCTCGTACCTACCTGAGATAGTTCATGGGATGCTATTAGCTAAAAGGGTGAGAGACGATGAATCACAGAATTGTTTTTCTGTATGTTCTGAATCATGGGGTACGATTGGCTTTTTGATTGAAGCTTGGTTTTCCCACCATCTTCTATTGTCTCGCCTCACCCGTTCAGTCTAACTCACATGTGCGCCGTTCGCATTGTGCTTCATAATACGTTGTGCTTGTGATTTTTTTTACTCACTTTTTTCAACCTCCGCAATGCCTCCCAAGCGTCCTTCATCTTCTAAGGCTTCTGATAGTGAGCCTAAGTGGCAAAGGAAGATGTTGACCATAGCAGATAAGGTAAAACTGTTAGATATGCTGAAGGATGGAAGAGGGTTTGCAGATGTCAGCCGCCATTATGGCCTCAACGAATCTACTGTTCAATACATCAAAAAGGACGAGGCAAATATCAGGAAAACAGCGACTATTTCATTTAGTAAAACAGAGAAGAGGGTCGTAACACCCCGTAATAAGATAATAGCGCAGATGAAATCTGCTTTGGCACTGTGGATTGCTGATTGCACAAAGAAGAACATCAGCATGAACACCAGTATCATACAAACAAAGCCGAAGATGCTGTACGAGACATTCGCTGCAAAATGAACCTGACGACGACAGTGGCAACCGTGGAGAGGAGAGAGAAGATATTGACCCCATAACCAGGACCCTACAGCGATTCTCCACTGAGGAAACAATCGTTTGTGGCAAGCAATGGATGGTTCGCCAAATTTCAAAAACGCTATGGCCTAAAGAGCGTTTCGGTTTATGGCGAAGCTGTCTCTGCAGATACAGCTGCAGCTGAAGATTATGTGAACAACGACTTTAAGAAAATTATCGCTGAAGGGGAATATGCTCCTGTGCAAGTGTTTAACATGGATGAGACTAGGTTATTTTGGAAGAGAATGCCCTCTCACACTTTTCTCTTCAAGGAAGAAGCTAAAGCCCAGGGATTTAAAGTGCACAAAGACCGCGTTACCCTCTTCATGTGCGGGAATGCTGTGGGCTTCATGTTAATGTCCGGGCTTATCTACAAGTCTAAGAAAAATAGGAATTTGAAGAATAACAATCTGCTGCCAGTGTATTGGATGCATAACCCTAAGGCCTGGATCACGAAAAGCCTCACATCGGACTGGTTTCACCAAAGCTTTATCCCTCAGGTCAAAATTTATCTTACGGAAAAGGGCCTTGAATTTAAAGTCCTTCTTCTGATGGATAATGCTGGTGGCCACACAACTAATCTCGAATATGACGGTGTTCAAGTCGAGTTCTTGCCACCGAATACGACATCACTGATTCAGCCTATGGATCAAGGCGTTATTCGTGCGTTCAAGGCTCTCTACACACGAAATGCCCTGGCAAACCTGGTCGAATCCATAGATTTGGACAAAGAATTCTCAATGAAGACTTACTGGCATAACTACACGATTGCTACAGGCCTTCAAAATATTCAGAATGCAATCAAAGAGATGAAGCCGGCCACAATCAATGCCAGCTGGAAGGACTTGTGGTCCGAAGTCATCTACGACTACAAGGGATTCACTCCTGACAAAGTCCATAACTCTGCAGTTGCAAAAGCTGTGAAGTTGGCTGCATTTCTAGGAGGAAAAGGCTTTGAAGATATGACTCATGAAGACGTGAATGAACTGATTGACTGCCACCCGCAGCCTTTGACTGATGAAGACTTGGAAGAAATGACAAAATCAGTGAGCAAAGAAGAAGAACAACAACAACCAGAGGAAATGCGCGAAGAAATCGAAGAACCTGGCCTTACACTCGAACGTCTGGCAGCCATGTATGAAGATGTGGAAGCAGTCCAACAACTCTCTCAAAAACATGACGATAATATGGTTCGTTCGGTGACCTTCTGCAATTTTCTCGACGATGCCACGATTCCTTACAAGACCATCTTCCTGCCAAGGAGCTCTTGCTCAGCAGGCTAGTGCCTCTGAATATAATGTATATATATATTCATGTATGTATTCTAAATATTTGGCAATAAAATCTATTCTAAATATTTGGCAATCTTCCAAAAAAAACAGCCACAGCAACTCCCCATTACCATGTTCTTCTCTCGCAAAAAGCAGCCGTAAAGCTGCCATTGGCTGCGGAATAATTTCCTCTGGAGTCTATACACGTCATCATCACCTCATTCAAGGTAACTTTACCTATCACGTTCAAATAAATTTACGCTTTCAAGCTGTTATTTATAAAGTAAAGGGTGGTTATTTAACAGTGCAGGGAGGGTTTATACAGTAAAGGTAAAAATAAATGTAAAACACCTATGTATATGTCACGTCATCATCACCTCATTCACGGTAAGTTTACCTATCACTTTCATATAAATTTACGCTTGCACGCTGTTATTAATAAAGTAAAGGGTGGTTTTGTAACAGTGCAGGGAGGGTTTATACAGTAAAGGTAAAAATAAATGTAAAATACCTAAGTATATAGGGTGATCCTACTTCGCAGATTTTCACCTATCGCGGCCGGTCCCAGAACCGAACCCCCGCAATAAACGAGGGATTACTGTATATAGTACACCAGCTTGATATAGGTGTTACATTAAAATACAATTGTTTTCACATATACTGTACAATGGACTCTACAATTTAAACTGCACTAGTTAAAGCTTAAGTAAAATACATCATTCTAGGCACGATTTAAAGTATATGAGGTTGGGAATAGGTTATACGCTAAGCGCGGACACCATTTTATAGGAGGTTTGATAACACGTAAATTTTAACTTAAGAGGCTAGTGGTGACACCAGCTGTTTGCGTAAAATGGGGGATGAATGTATATGTTCAAAAAACTCTCAATATTCTGTGTAATACATTAAAATTCAAGTGAGAAAAGTTTTACTTAACACTACTGACACAAATATTCCTGTATACAATAGCATATGCTTAAATCTATAAGTTACTTTGGTAGAAGGAAGTCTACTTCAGTGATCATTTTTCCATTTAATGAAGTTAAGTATGGTTTCTAATATAAGGGAAGAGTTTATTTATCAATGATTATAATAATCTGAATTCTCAACACTGACTACTACTAATATCATATATGAAAAGTATGGTATTCTCTGAGTAATTTTCATAATAGCCACAGCAGCCTGAATGATACTTTTTAAGATAACTCAGGCAGATTTGCATAATCATTTCTATAATAACTTTAGCAGTCTGTATAAAAAATATAGCAGTCAGTGTGACAGTTTGAATGATACATAAAGCTTTTTTATTACATCATTTCCATTATAACTATTGCATATCTATGATCATATCTACATAAACAATAAAAATATTATAATTATATCTACATCGAATGTAACACTCTATAGAATCACTTCTATGAAATTTATGAAAATACGTATGATCATTCCTCTAATTCTTTAAGAATTCTATATGATCGTTTCTATAATAAATATAACATATCGTAGTCATTTCTATATCTATTGCTTTACGTACGGTAATTATGATCAGCATAGCATACTGAAAGATCATTTCAATCAAAACACTGTACGGGATTCCATATCATCGTTTTTAAAATATTCGTATTTCCTTGTAGTTTAATGATATTTACTTGGAATAATTGATTTTTATTTCATGCAGTTTATATGTAATTTGAATAATGCAAATTTGTAATGCATATTTTGCTTTTTATCTGTAACTGTCAATATATATATATATATATATATATATATATATATATATATATATATATATATATATATATATATATATATATATATATATATATATATATATATATATATATATATATAATATATATATATATATATATATATATATGGGCTAATGGGTGGTTCCCCATTATCCAAGATTTCGATATATATGGATAACTGCATTCCGGAAATATTAAATGCAAAATTCCAGAAGTAAACATTCCTCAAATTAAAAAAGAATTCTCATGACTTATAGTAAAGTATATTGCATTCATTGTACTATTTTTTATTGCAAGTACGGTATATATATATATATATATAATATATATATATATATATATATATATATATATATATATATATATATATATATATATATATATTATATATATATATATATATATATATATATATATATATATATATATATATAATATATATATATATATATATATATATATTATATATATATATATATATATATATATTATATAGGGGCGAGGCTTCTCGTAGGTATTCTAGCCCGGCCTGGGTTTCTAGCAGTGCATGTCCGGACTAAATGACGGTAGCAAGGCCTCGTCCCACGCCTGGCAAGGCAATTTTAGCGATGCTTATCTCAAAATATACTGGTTTCAGAGCGTTTGCTCTTGCCGCTCATTGCTGGTTAGGGACAGTCAACTAAGTTCGTTTCAGGGCCTAGCATTCACCATGCGGCCAACTACTTGCCATACATTACAAATTCATTTCTCTCATTGAATAATAATTTTTAGTTTTCAAACCTATGCCCGAAAGATAACTGCATGGAATAATGAAAGATGATCTCGGCCTCATTTCTGATTGGCTCTGGGGACCGAGATAATGATTAGAAGAGACTGTCGGGGGCATCCGTACTACGACGCGAGAGGTGAAATTCTATGACCGTCGTAGGACGAACAGCAGCGAAAGCATTTGCCAAAAATGTCTTCATTGATAGGTTAGTTTTACTCAACTCATTCCAGGTTTGGATGTGGAGCTTGGCCGCAAAAGCATGTGCCAAGAATGCTGCATTGATCAAGTGTCCTGTGGGGCGGGCATAATATCAAAGAATAGCCTCACCGTATTCCCTGCGTGTCATAAAAGGCGACTAAAAGTGGACGGGGCGGGGGGACTAGGAATCCCCCCCCCCTTGTACCAACCTCCTGTGAGGCATCAAAGAAGAGGGAGAGTAGAGGGGAGTATAACTGCTCCCCAAACTGTTTCTTTTTTGATGTCGGCTACCCCCACTTTTAAAGGGGAAACAGCCATGGTATATGTATGTATGTATGATAACAATAGTATTCTATTATATAAAACCAACTTCTGTAAGAACTATAGCGAAATGTATAAGAATTTCTATGATAATTTCAGCATTCTGTATAATAAAATATATGACAGCTATAGAATTCTAAAGTATCGTTACTGTGACAATTATATATACCCTAGTGGTAGATGAATAAAAAAAAAAAAAAATTCCATTCCCATGAGTCTTAATTGTCAATTACAGTGTAGGGAAAGGAAAGCAGGGTTGGGAAGTCCTTTAATTTTCTTTTTTTCCCCTTTACAGCATAACTGGCAGAAGTGAACCTGAGGAGGGTATGTTGAAGCTCAGTTATATAATTTTTTTTGTTTTGCTACAGTAATGCCTACCTTGCTGAGCTCAGTAGAAAAAGGCATTTCATTTGAAAAAATAAAAATATTCTAAAAAATTACATTTAAAGGTCAATCATTTTCATTTTTTAATGATCGGCAAAAGCTCAATGCAGACACAAATGAAGTTGAAAAAATAGGCAACAACAATTGTGAGTAACAAAAAAAATTCGATATCTAGTACAGTATACACATAATTTGCATAAAAGTTAATTTATATCATTATTATATCCAAAATATAAGCACGCATGTATGAAATGTTAGATAGTTTCTGAAAAAAAAAAACGATATATCTGAGCTTCGTTATGAAGTAAATGCTAACACTAAAATATAATATTACTCTGTCAACACCTGCAAGCCATGTGACTCTCTCTTTGTGTTTAGTCAAAGTAACCTTAAACCACTTAATTTTTTCCTTGCATCAATAATTTTCCTTTAATTGTCACTCTTCTGCATATATGAGTAATCAACTTACCTAAAAAAGATCTGTATTTTTCCTTACAGCAATAAAGTAATCTTTCATGAATTTCTCACAATAACCTTACAAAACATTCATGCGCTTCCATCTACTGCAACCATTTCAAAAGAATAACATATCAAAGCTCTAGTGTCTAAAATTGATAAGCATATACATGCCGAGACTACTCCCAAGATTTTCCAGGTTAATTCTGTTAGTATCCAAAGAATAGCAAATATCTACTAAAAACAAATTTCATTACATAATAAAAGTATTGACACAGATATTGTCATCTGTGACAATGAACAGAATATGAAAGCATACAAAAACACAGACCAGTATATATGATGGCTAATATCATAACTGTAATTTTTTAGTGAAATAAACGAATTTTTTTTTATTAATAGTATCATTTTGCAGTGTTTTAGAGCTATGCAAAAGTACAACCACTGATTCAGTTATAAAATTTCTTAAAACGGTAGTAAATGCTGTATAGCCAAAATGGATTTAATATAGTGTAAATGTACGCATAATAATGGTTAATTAGGCTACCAGTGGAATGACTCTCAAAATTGGACAATTGGATAGCTGGCCATCATTAGTATGTGCCACAATGCCGTTCTGAAGAGGAAATGGCAGGTCAAAAAAGCTAAGGCTCTACTTTGGATATCCATTTAGGCATAAGCCTGATCTCGTTTATTCTTATATGTGCATTCAAGGCAAAGGATTGATGGGAAAAGTTTTAACTAATTTCTAGCTACATCTTTTTTTTTTCTTTCTTTTCTTGCTGTATCTGGTAGTTAAGGCAATACGTATGAAGTTAAAAAATAAATACAAATGTTTGTGAATTCTGATATATAGTATATAATATAAACGTGACAATAACCATCAACATACCTGCTGCTTAGCGGGGACACTGGGCAGCGAAGGAGGCTCCCTTGTGGGAGGTGGTGGCGGTGGAGGAAGAGGGTGATCAGTAGATAGCGATCTCTTCCGTTTTCTCTTATCACTACCTACACCACTTCCGATCAAATGCCCAAGGCTCATAGGCCCACTGCTGCCACCTGAGGATGCTGTTGTCACAGGGGTCTCTTTTTTCTCTCTGTTCTCTTTACTGTATGAAAAAAAACTAATTTTCATTATTTATATATATATATATATATATATATATATATATATATATATATATATATATATATATATATATATATATATATATATACTGTGTGTATATATATATATATATATATATATATATATATATATATATATATATATATATATATATATATATATATATATATATATATATATATATATAGACGCTCCCCTACTTATGCATAACCGAGTTACGAACAATCACAAATATGAACAAAAGCTACTCATTATGTACATTTGTATTAAAGTACCTAGTACTGCAATATACTGCATTATTACAGTATCAAAATTCACTAATACTGTATACTTTATGTTTTATGTAGTGGTTAAGTGTCTTTATTTCTATCCAAAATAAATAAAAAGAACAATACTGTACTTTAAAGGTCAATTATAAAAGTTCCATTCAAATATACTGTATATAAAACCATAGAAAGAAAGAAAAATAACATACACTTCGAGCCCCTGGCCACATCTAACTTAATGAGAGAGAGAGAGAGAGAGAGAGAGAGAGAGAGAGAGAGAGAGAGAGAGAGAGAGAGAGAGAGAGAGAGAGAGAGAGAGAGAGAGAGAGAGAGAGAGAGAGAGAGAGAGAGAGAGAGAGAGAGAGAGAGAGAGAGAGAGAGAGAGAGAGAGAGAGAGAGAGAGAGAGAGAGAGAGAGAATTTTAATGATACAGCACTTTAGGTAAGCTCGTTTTGAAACACTTACGGAGGCATTCTGGCAAGACGAGATTGGGACTGAGGCAATGTGGTGTATAATCCCTGATCAGCATTATACTGTGGAGGGACCATAGAACCAGGTATGAATCTCAAACCATCTGTTTCCTCTTCTGAATCAGTTGCATCGGCTTCACATCCAAGGTCTGAAACGATATTTGTTAGTAAAAGAAACCTCTATTCACTACACGGCAAGTGAATTCAAGTGTAATTTTCTATTCAATTGTATATGGTGCTACTAATATAATAAACACAATTAAATTTTAATATAAAAGTTGTATATTACTTCTAAGGAGCTTTTAAAAGTCCCCTAGGTTTTCCTTATCAACAGACCTCATTTTTGGCTGAAGCATCAAACCTGGAGTGCATATCCTTGGGTAATATTTAATGATTTGTAAAGAGCTATATACCAAGAAATATATAAGTTATATGTAGTTTTCCAATATCTAGGGAAAATATACATAAACAACACTTAGTAATATTAAAAAAGCTTAATACCGAGGATAATATAAGTTCTATGTACAACCTGTTTACCCACTGCCTGATTTTAGAGCACCTCAATGCACAAACACAGGCAATCAACTTTTACCGTAAAATATTTTCAATTTGTAGAACCATGCCTACAACGCATATAAAAAACTACAACCTTAAGATATTCATATTCAAATGAGTCCTTTGAAAACTGTTTTCATTCAAATTAGAGGATATATGCTCATTAAAAGCAATCCTATATAATTTTATGAAATGCTGTTCTATTGGCTCTTTCAGAGATATTTTATATACATTATAAATATTTGCACCAATTATATAAATAAAAGTATTGAAGCTTTTTTGGTAGTGTGAACAGTGATATCTTCCTACAGAAAAAAAAAAATTGCAAGACTAGCATTCTTCAAAAGACTCAACAAAGTACATACCATCCATCTTCCCATACATAGCAGTTGATGCCGGTGGGGGCATTTTTGCATTCATCCCATAATACAGCAATGCCATACGTGTTGCAAGTGCCGTATATGCTGTTTGTGGTGGTGCACGAGGCATCAGGGGAATCAAACGGCGTCCTTCCACTGCCCACTCCACACCTGTATTCGGACCAGCAAGGCTGTAAAGACATCGAAAAAGAAATTTAAAAAAAGGCGAAGATTATGAAACAATGATGTAAGAAAAGATGTAAATATAAAGGCAGTATATTAAAACTAGCATTGAAGCAGGAGCCAATACCTCTTTTACCAATAAAAAGAATCTTGATTTATGTGATCTATCATAGATACTACAGTAATGATATACTTTTCTGGATACTTACACTTCAGCTATAGTGTTTAATTTTTCATCGTTGACAGCCCTGCGAATCTCTGCTCTATGTCTTTCAAGGTTGATTGAAAAGATGTTCTGAAGATCATTCAATAATTTCTTCTTTTCTTTGGTTAATTCACCTTGGGCACGAAGTACTGAAATTGTCTGGCTGTATGCTGACAATTCTGAAAATAAAAATAATGAATAAACAAAACGAAAATCACAAAGCAATGCTATGTATATAGACAGTTTCCACACCAAACTAGGATATGCTATATCATAATTTTGACCAAATTAACTACTACATTATCAGATTTCGTTAATAGGTAATGCCATTTCTTGGGGAGGGGAAGGGAGAATCCTACAGTATTATATATTATATATATGAAAAGCCTTCCGTACTGAGTATATTTCCCATATATATATATATATATATATATATATATATATATATATATATATATATATATATATATATATATATATATATATATATATATATATATATATATATATATATATATATATATATATATATATATATATATATATATATATACAGTGTTCCCCTGGTTATTCGCGTTTCTTGGTTCGCGTTCTCACTGTATCGCGGTTTTATTTTGGATAAATTATTATTTTATTTCATGGGTATATGCAAAAATATTAAGATATTAAAAAAAAAAAATTCTCTCAGTATTTTAATTTTTTTTATTGAAAAAACATATTTCATTATCTAATTGATAAAAAAAAATTATTTCCCAGCCTACGAATAATAAAACAGTAAAAAATAGTAAAAAACATAAATTCAGATAGATAGATAGATAGATAGATAGATACGTTTATTGACCACCTCTTTTGAAAAGTACAGTATAATCTTTACAAAAGGAATATTTGGTCCAAATTACAATGAATAAATACAATAGATTTTGTACAATCATCAAATAAGTAAATGAATTTTAAATTACTATACATTGTACTAATAACTGAATGATATACGTGCATACAGCATAACTCACAGTATTGCATCATGCGAAAGTGTTCGATAGCGGACAATGTATTGGGGTCGCAGCTACGTGAGCTAGCATATATATATATTTCCAATAGTTTCATGATTTTATTGATAAAAAAACGTATTTATTAGCCTAAGAATAATAAAACAGTAAAAAATAGTAAAAAACATAAATACTAACAGCATTGCAACATGTAAAATACGATACCGCTATTAGCGTTTTGGACAAAGACTCGTTCAGTCTAACTCACGTGTGAGCCGTTCACGTTGTGCTTATTAAACGTTTTGCTTGTGTTCGATAGCGTACAATGTATTGGGGTCGCAGCTACGTGAGCTAGCATATATATTTATATTTCCAGTAGTTTCATGATTTTATTGATAAAAAAAACGTATTTCTTAGCCTAAGAATAATAAAACACTAAAAAATAGTAAAAAACAAATACTAACAGTATTGCAACATGTAAAATACGATACCGCTATCAGCGTTTCAGACAAAGGCTTCCACTATCTTCCATTGTCTCGCCTCACTCGTGTGCGCCATTCACGTTGTTCTTATTATTATTAATATGTTTTGCTTGTGATTTTTTTACTCGCATATTTTAACCTTTGCAATGCCTCCCAAGCATCCTTCATCTTCTAAGGCTTCTTGTAGTGAGCCTAAGTGGCAAAGGAAAATGTTAACCATTGTAGATAAAGCGAAACTCTTAGCTATGTTGAAAGAAGGAAAAAAGCTTGTGGATGTCGGCCGCTATTTTACGTAAACGTAAAAATTATTGTAAAGTACTGTACCTATGTATGTCAAGTCATCATCACCTCATTCACGGTAAGTTTTCCTATCACTTTCATAAAAAATTACGTTGCTTGCTGTTATTTATAATGTAAAGGGTGTTTTTTTAACAGTACAGGGAGGGTTTATACAGTGTAAACGTAAAAATACATTAAAATATCTATGTACATATAGGCTGATCCTACTCCGCGGATTTCCTGGTTCGCGCCGGGTCCCGGAACCGAACTACCGCAATAAGGGAGGTAACACTGTATATATATATATATATATATATATATATATATATATAAATATATATATATATATATATATATATATATATATATATATATATATATATATATATATATATATATACTGTATATATATATATAAAATATCAGATTTACTATGAGATATCTATATAAACCTCCAACTTAAAAGAAATTAATTTAGAATTTTTTACCTAATGCACGGAGTGATTTCTGACACTCTTCTTTTGTCATGTCCAGTAGCTGTGGCCATTTGCTTGGCCTTCTGCTTTCAATGTCCATCTGAAATGAAGATTGATCAATGGAAGGATAACATAAAAGTAATATACATAATAATAGTCAATATTAATTATAAACACTAGCAGTCATAATACCAAAGTTCATATGCAATGCTTGGGTTTCATATCACAAAGTTTCAAGAAATGCCAAACATGTCATATCAAAAAAACAACATAATATTAAACATAAAAATATTAAGTTCTTTGAAATATAAGAAATTAACAGCAATAAAATATGCCAGATTTCATTAAAAAATGCATTATCCAGCTATGGAATTACCATCATAGATATGTCCATAAGATTACTGAATACTGCTGGAAATTAAGGTAAGGTAACCCTCTCCCACTTTATCTATCAAGATGATAATGTATACATAATTTGTCTCCATTTTCTATAGAGAAAATTTATAAAGTTTCTTCTTTAAAGTTGAACATATTACTCAAAATTATTAGTTAGGAGATACATATATTTACTTAAAAAATAATAACGTAATCCATTTATAATTTTTATTTTACTCTATATAATGGATTCTTAACAGTATTAGACTCGCAGCACCATTGCAAAGCTGACTGGATTCTTGAAGTACCCTTGATAACAATTTAAATTTGAAAAGAAAGAATAATAAAATTTAGTACCTTGAAGTATGGATGAACAAAGACAACTGATTACTTGAATTCGTGATACACCCTGGAACTAAGTTATTGCTGCCTGGATAAGGAGCGGTATTTTCAGTATGGTGTGGGTGATATTTGGACGCTGACTACTGCCTGTCCCGATTAGCCGTATGTATATCTACTCTCATGGGAGTCCACCGCGAAAGTGTCATTATTACTCAAAGCATTAATCAACAACTGGGCGGAGAAACAATGTTAGTTGTGAAGGGATTAACGTCAATACCAAAGAATACTGCCAGGTAATTATAAGAAAGCAGGTCATTACCGCTGGGCAGAATTAAAAGGGTGAGGGGCTTTGCGATCCTTGTGAGAAATGTCCCGAGAGCTTCAAACCTCCCCGAGGATACAAGCTTAAAATTTTCTTATTTAAGAACATAAGAAAATGACTGAGGCTGTAAACAAGCAATTTGGCACACACATGACAGCTCACTGCTTTCATAACCGACAGCCACCACCACCAACTTCCTACGTACTAAGTGGCCATCCAGCAACTTTCAAGTCCTAAGTACTTTATCGATTACAGTCATCAGCACCCCAAGTCCATGTTGCTGCATCCTGGTTGGGAATAATTGCTCTATACTGAGCTATCTGTAGCATGTTTTTTATCACTCGACATTATTTACCAATGATGAATTGCCTTATTCAGTGAATCCACAGCTAAATCTATCTGAAGGTTTAGACCATAAAATATATTATGCATTGGTAAATACTTGATTTTCTTTAAGAAGAGCATTGCAAAATAATTTAAAGTATTTTGAAATATCACAAGATTTTTGCATAAGAGGTGGTACACTTTTTATCATAAAAGTATTATCAAATATCATTAGTTTTTTCAAGACTCAGTGTTCCGTTGCCTACATTTTGCAATATTCTGCATATAAGCAACATCTGATATAGAATATGATGTTGCAATTAAAAGAGACAGCCCCAAGTATATTAATACTGTACCTTCTACTCGCAATGATGTTAAGTTTTGAAATATATATAGCATATGCAGCTGTACAAAAGACAATGTTAAAATATCCATGATTAAATTAGGTTTTTCTCTAGTTGTGGCAACACAGCTGGATCAGCAAGATACGGCATCAATGATTGACAAAAGAAAAGAGAAAAGTATGATCCAAATTATTTAAAACTTAAAATAATTTATATTTTCAACATACAGATTAACTAAACTCACAGTGTTTGTAGTGCACCTAAAAAGAATGTCACTGTAATAAATATACGCAAAGTTTAAGCCTATATGGAATTCAAGGGCAATTAGTTTCAGTCCCAAACAACCATGACATTAGACTACCTCTCCTATTAGCAGTGCAGATTTTATTCACGTTTGCCAATGAATATTTCACATTATAGGAATATCGAAACATTTTTGAGCAGACAGAAAGGAGATAACAGTGATAGTTGAAAAAAGTAGTGATTCCAAAAAATGTATGTCTTACATGCATAAAACAAAAAATAAAAATTACAAGCTAAGGTGGGAATCTTTCAAAAGCATATTATTTCAAATATAAAGAAAAAATGCATTAAACTGTAAAATATTTGAATACTTGATCAGAGACATTCAATATGAGACAAGTAAAATTAAAAAACTAGCGAGCGAACTACATATCACCAGAGACATATGAAAGATTTTTCTTAGAGAAGGTGAGTTATTTCTTAAATATAAAATAAAATAAAAAATACATTTATAAGTACATATATCGACTAGTGGCTTAACAATGAAATTCAATACCTTGTCAAATAATCTAAAGACATAGCGGTTAGATATATCAAACTTAGTGCTACATGATATTATATCTAGCATAATGGACGATGTTATATATACAAGCTGAACACGATTTTTTCCACATCACATATTTAAAAAACTAGTGACACGTCAATTGAAAATATATAAAAATAAGTTAAAAATCTGATCCTATAATATTCAGAAAAACAGAACTTTCATGCTTAGTAACATTCTAAACTGTAGCATCCTGCTAACGACTGTAGTGCATTTATTCTAAGAATAATCTGTTGTACTGCAAATTACAAAACTACATTTGGTTGTAAATAAAGTGAAATGTTTATTTGCATGTTTACGTTTTAAGTGTCACTGTAATGTAATTTAACTGAATCAACACTGGTGATGAATGATTTAAGTAGCAAGACTCAAAAAGGATAAAATAGTATTCAGTAATGGTTATACAATCTTAGTGCTACATTTCACATTGTCACACTTAATGAGATTTACATGACCTAGTTATATGACAATCTACACATGTAGTCTAAGGGTTATTTAAAAATCAGAGAGGCGACTGATTTGATTTCTACTGAAAAAGCTGAAACAAGAAACTTACCAAAAGAGAGCACTTAAAGAAGTGTACGGAGTCCTATTCTTATATATACTGAGTCCTACACTTATATATAAGATTCTTTTGTAATTAATAATATTCTTAGTACTCAATATAAATTATGAAAAATTATTGGCAGATATAAAAAACTGGATGGTTGATGATAAAATTGATATTATACAAAATGTAAATTTGCTGGTAAAGAAAATAACCATAAAAAAGCTTGAGTACTGTAAACATTTAAAAACTAAACTGATGGGAGTAGACTCGGTGTCACCTATAATAAATCTTGGTGTCATCACTGATAACAATCTAAGGTGAAAACACAAATAATAAATACAACAAAAGTATGTAACAACTGCTTGGGAAATATTACATTTAACAGAAAATATTTCATGAGGTCACAAAAGACACTTGTACAATCCATATTACACCAAGAATTAACTGTATCTCCTTAATGTAGAAGTTACCAAACCACAAGATAAATACAAAAAGAATTAATCCAATAGAGCGGGTTACCTTTTATTTCACACACTGTGATAAATGCAGGAGCTATAATATATGTTTTAAAGTCTTACCTTTGACCTTCCAATGGGATTTACTGCAAGGCTGTAAATGAGACAGTCTTTCGAGCCAATTTTTTTTTTACAATATAAGTGCAAGAGTATATATAAACAAAGTGACCCAAGGTTATATAATTCACTGTCAGTTGATAAAAAGAAATGAGTACATGTTAGACAGTAAGAACAAAAAATTAGACTGATTTATGTGAAAAAACGTTATGAACCTTAGAATGAGATAATTAATGATGATTGCAAACCATATGTTTGCAGAAAGTCATATTGTAATTCAAGAATAAATGAAAGGAAACAAGGGCAATGTCAAAATACGGCCATGAGTTGCCAAGGTAAGATGTGCAATCCTTGCAGAATGGTTTAAACACAAACAATTCCACAACTAAGGGAAGTTATCTTCTCTACTTACATAATTCATATTCTCTAACTTGTTTCTCAGAGTTCTATGGTTCCCGAATTCTATATATTCCACTTATTTTGGGATATCTGATGAGTGGCCCAACCTCATTTCACACTGAATGGAAACATTCAAACAGCGGATTTCACATTAACCTTACGCAAATAATACGCATTGGGTCACAAATATACCTAAAATAAGCATGATGCTCCAGGTTGGCATATGTAACACGTCTTTTGCGTAATAAAAACGCCAATCGTCAATAAATTTGCCAGAATATGTCATCCTTTACATTTGGCAATCCATAAATACATAAATCCACACGGTAAGATCCAATTTTACCACCGTCAATGGCACAGTCAACGCATATATCATTCGTATAAGTGTCTAAATACTTATTCTCACCATTATCTGAAGTACTGGAGATTATTTTAATCTGGAAATCTTTGCATCCTCAGAAAATGAAGCCTTTTGTCAACAAACTCACTTCGAGAAACAATACTCAATAAAATTTTCCACTTACCTCGATGTGAGCTTCGGATGGAAGATTGAGTATTGATTCTAATTTAAATTTCCTTCTAGATTGGCAACTGCTTTGTTATTTCAAGAGAGGTTATCATTTACATTTAAAAATATAAGACAATACGAGGACATATACATACGGAAATCCAATGAAAAATTATTTACGCACTCAGATTAGAGAAAATATGAAAATAATATATTTTGTGGGTAAGTACATAGCATACATATAAAAAAATTACAATAGTGAATATATATTTGTTAATTTCATAGAAAAAAAATTATCCTAATTGCACTGCAAAGGCCTCATAATAGGGATTATAAAAATGCAAATAACGTTACGACTATACTAACACAATTTTCAACAAATACCTTGAGATAACGGGTAATACACACTATTACTGATAAATTTGACAGCTTTAAAATAATAAACTTACGTTTTGCACATAGACAGCCTATATAATAATATTTTAGATGTTGAGCTTCTGAAGATGGCAATAATGGTTAATTGCCAATGCTGAGAACCAATACCATTAATGCTCACATTACAAATGGTGGAGTCTTTGAGCTAGGCACAAATGAGTGTTGATTCCATTTGAATGCCAATAAATTGGTATGGTGGCGTCACCAATTTACTTTGCGTGTAAAATAAATTCATAGCTTTTCCTTAGTAATCTATCCTTAATAGCTTCAAATCATGTTTATGATGGTATATAAAACTGGGATATTATATTCTAGTCAATGCACTGCTAAAGTTATATTTCATGGCAACAAGTAACAATTTCAATTCGAGCTGAGGTAGAGATTGCGATTGGTTAAAAGAAATTAAACAAATAAAAGGTTTTATTTTCATGTGAAATTTTATAAGCAAACAATTCTTCTATTATTATTTTATCCGAACAATGTAGAATCATGACCTTAATGTTATCGTCCAACACAAGCCAACTCTTTACGAGCATATTTCATCAAGTAAAAAATACGTCATTTTATTAACTGTAAGGACACATTTATGGGTGAATGCCTTGGGCCTTAAATACACCACAAGTAACATATGCTTGTTAAAGACATTACTCTATAAAATATCATTAAAGTTATTTCGATTATACCTGAACTTAAATTATTATCGGTCTCCTCATATCATCAACGAGAACTGTTTATAAATAATAACAATTACAGTTTTCCACGACTCTGAGGCGGCAGGTCGAGGGTTCGCGCCCCGTCACGGACTGAGGTTAGTAAGGGCATGCACTCAGAGTAACGATCACATATGCCAAAACGAGTCCTTCGCAAGAAGGCAACCGTCCTAGCCCTAGTAGAAAAGGGAGTTTGTGATGTAAAACCGAATCCATACAATTTTCATATGTACATGATGTTGCAATGATTTTCAATACAGTTTCGATATATATATATATATATATATATATATATATATATATATATATATATATATATATATATATATATATATATATATATATATATATATATATATATATATATATATATATATATATATATATATATATATATATATATATATATATATATATATATATATATATATATATATATATATATATATATATATATATATATATATATATATATATATATAATATATATATATATATATATATATATATATATATATATATATATATATATATATATATATATATATATATATATATATATATATATATATATATATATATATATATTATATAATTAAGACTGCCTTGAAAAAAAAAAAAAAACGGGCCCCAGTTAAATACCAGCTATTATCAGGAGACTGTTCAGATTATTTCACAGTGGCCAAACTAATAGATATAATAAAAAGAATAAATAAGTTTAACAGTACTTTGTTGTTTCTGTCTGTCGTTTTCCTTAGTGTGAAATTTACCTCATCTCTGCCTTGTCCTTAACCTTTTTCTTTTCCTTCGTTTTGGTGTTTTCTCGCGTCCGGGCCTTTATTGACGAGGGCAGTTTTTGCCTGTCCCGGTGTCACTCTCATAAAAAAAAAAAGTAAGAATTCAAATGCCGTGTCCGTTCATTTAAGTAATACGTCCCACAGGATTGACTGGCCTACAAAGAGAGCAATAATTAATTGTAATAACATTGTTTCTAGATATCTTTTTGAATCCGTTTTTATACAATTAACACCCAATTGTAACGTTAATTTAACCCCCTGTCAGTATTCCTCGGACCCAACTGTATGTCAGGTCTTTGATAAAGATTTAGCGTACAGAAATTAGAGAGAATATAGATGATCCATGAGCTTTAATTAGTCATGTTCCGAAACCCTTGGAAATAATTAGTTTTATTATTCTTTGGTTTTAATGCTGTATTATTATATTTATCTTTTAAATCTCCAGGCTTTCTTTATTCTTTGATATTAATGTTTTTTTATTCTTTGATATTAATGTTTTAGTTAGTTGCTCAAAAAATGGCCACATTTCCTTCGTAGCTAACCCTTATTCATCTGCTGTCACGTATTCATAGCTTCGTGATACTTCAGACACACACCAAATGTTCAAATATATTATTTATGTAACTTATGTAAGGCCAAAGCTTGATTATGCAGCACCCTTTAGGAATCCGCACTTGAAAAAGCATATAAATAAGCTGGAAAAAGTCCAGAGCCATGCCACGAAACTGGTGCCAGAAATACACAATCTCTGTTATGAGGAGAGACTGAAGGCATTAGACTTACAGTCACTCGAATCTAGAAGAATCAGGAGGGATATGGTGATATTCTTAACTTCCTGCATGGTTTCCTCTGCCTTTTCTTCACAGCCTTCATCTGTTACTCGTAATCAATCTCGTATCACTCTTTTTTCTACTCTTAACTCCGATTTGCAGAGTGTCTGAATGGGGAACTCAAAATTTAGTTAAATTCAATGCCTCCAAGACACAGTTTCTGGCTATCTCTTTATCTTCTTCTCCTCCTGATAACCCTATTGTCTTCGAAACTAATGAAATTTACCCTCTTAACTCTATCAATATGTTAGGAATCCATATAGCCTCTAACTTGTCTTGGAGGAATCACATAATCCAAATTTCTAAATCTTCATCCAAAAAATAGGGGGTTTTGTTTCGTTTTCGTTATTACTTTTCCTCATTCCAGTTACTTAAAATTTACAAAGGTCTTATCCGCCCCTGCTTAGAATACTGCTCACACATCTGGGGTGCTTCTTCCTTTACTTATCTTCTTGATAGGGTTGAATCTAAGGCAGTCAGACTCATTAATGATCCTTCTCTTACTTCTAACCTGGATTCTCTCTCTCTTCGCCGTAAGGTGTCTTCCCTTTCGCTTTTCTATCGCTACTACTTCCATCGCTGCTCTGATGAGTTGGCGAGTTGCATCCCTCCTCCACTGCTGGGGCCGCGTAACGCTCGCCAAGCGGCCTCATCTCACAGGTACTGTGTGGAGATTTGTAGCTCGCGGATTGGTCGGTGCAGCGACTGCTTCTTCCCATCTACCTCCAGACTCTGGAACTCTCTTCCTCCTTCTGTCTTTCCTAATTCTTATGACCTTTCATCCTTCAAAAAGCAGATCTATCGTCATCTCAGAGCCTAGTCCTCCATATCTCTGGGTCCTCTGTACTTTGACTGTTTTTTTTGTCTGTCGTTTTCATTTGTGTGACATTACCTCATCTCTGCCTTGCCCTTAACCTTTTTCTTTTCCTTCGTCTTGGTATTTTCTCGTGCCCGGGCCTTTGTTGATGAGGGCAGTTTCTGCCTGTCCCGGTGTCACACTCTTAAAAAAAAAGAAAAAAAAAATTTCGAGATGGCTGTCTCTAGAACTAGAGGTCATACTTTGAAGTGAAGCTTTGAAGAAAACTTCTTTGCAGGATGTAAGGAAATATTTTTTTAGTGTAAGACTAGCTGATGATCGGAATTCGCTAAGCAAAGGAGGTAGTTAATGCTAACTTAATCCACAGTTTTAAAGACAGGTTTGATCAGTATCACTAAGTACAAAAATGGAACCGACCAAGAGACGGGGAGTTACGAGCATGTGGCTCTTTCCGATAAACACAATTAGGTAATTATACGTCCTAAGCTTTCATTAACTCATAGTCAACATAACTACAAATAGCCAAAACTATATACCAGGCGTCCCAAATATATGCATCTTAAGGGGGGTTTACACGGTCAAACGGTTCGTCGAACGCGGTTCGACAGACACGTGTTAGACAAATAAATACCCCGTTCACACTTTCGAACATCACTTCAAACACGTGTCTGTCGAACCGCGCTCGACGAACCGTTTGACCGTGTAAACCCCCCTGTACCCCTTACCAACACCAATGTGAGAATCGCCCTTTAAAATGTAATTTGAAGATGAAACTTTTTACCCAAATTAGAAAAAAAAACAAGCTTATCTTTATTAAAAATATGCTTATGAACCTTTCAGATAATCATTATTGTTATTATTGCTGCCCAGTTAATACTTAATTCTGGGATGCTTCCTTTATCAAGCTTATCACAGAACTCGAGTTAGAGCCTCCGTAGCTCCGTGGCCAAGGGAACAAATATGACACTTTGTTAATTATATCAGTGATATATGACATCTGTCTTTTGTACCCTCTGTCTCCTCAGCAGGTACAAAAAGCACACAATGGTAAATAACAGGCTCACTGATGTCACTTAATACTCCAAGTGCTCAGGAATGATAAAAGACAGTAGGTAAAATCTCCAAATAAAAAGCTAATGATTAAATCTGTAGAAATATGAGAGAAAATTTGTAAATAATAATAATAATAATAATAATAATAATAATAATAATAATAATAATAATAATAATAATAATAATAATAATAATAATAATAAATAGTAGTCACTGTGGCTCAAGCGGTAGCGTCATCGACTCTGAGGCGTCAGGTCGAGGATTCGCGCCCCGTCACGGTCTGAGCTTAGCAAGGGCATGCATTCAGGGTAACAATTACATCTGCCAAAACAAGTCCTTCGCAAGAAGGCAACTGTCCTAGCCCTTGGTAGAAAAGGGAGTCCGTGACGTAAAACCGGAATAATAATAATAATAATAATAATAATAATAATAATAATAATAATAATAATAATAATAATAATAATAATAATAATAATAATAATAATAATAATAATAATAATGCGGAGGGTAAAGTCTGCCTCCTGGCTAGTACAGTGGTAACACGCTGGCCTCACATTCACGAGGTCGACACATCGAGCCTCGTCCAGGCAAGAGAGTTTAAGCTGTTTACTGGGGAGGTTACTGCTGTGGCTGGTCACCACTGTGGGGAATTAGGGCCTATGCCAGCTGAAGCTCGCCCTACGGGTCGTCCATGACCCATTCCACCCATCCTAGGGTGGAGATTCTATATAAAAAGAAAGGGTCAAGTCTAAAGTGTTGACTAGTCAGAAGTAAGTTAAACAACGCAAAAGGGGCAAGAATCGATAACATAGATGGACGATGAGGAAAATAAATTCAGTATTTGATGTTTATTAATTTGGGAGTTTTTCTATTTAAATATTTAAGCTGTCAATACGTTTCAGAAAAGAAACGAGAGAGAGAGAGAGAGAGAGAGAGAGAGAGAGAGAGAGAGAGAGAGAGAGAGAGAGAGAGAGAGAGAGAGAGAGAGAGAGAGAGAGAGAGAGGAGAGAGAGAGAGAGCATAAACGATTGTATCGCATGATGTAAATTCTATAACAAGATAGAACCAAAAGTGAACCTACATGAGTATTTACCTAACTACTCACGGGAAAATGTGTTATGCTTGTAACTTCTATTTAATTTCATTTCTTTTCCTTTTTTTTATTTATTAACTTATGCCATGTCTTTCCTGGTTTTTACACCCCATTCCCTTACTTCTAAATAAGTTTTTTATCCACTCCAAGAAATTTCCATCTACTCCTGCAGTGCTTGCAGCTTCTTAAAATGTCTCCCATGTGGAACAGTATCAAATGCTTTCTGGAAATCGAGGAATATACAGTCTTCCCAGCCCTTTCTACCTTGAAAAATTAGTGTTAACTCCTAGTAAATTTGTTAGCATACACCAGCCTTTTCTGAAGCCATGCTGTTTCACTAACAAAAAGCTGAAGGACTTCAAGTGATGAGCAATGCATTTTCTCAGTAGTTTCTCATTAACTTTGCTATATATCCTAGTTAATGAAACCGAACTATAGTTTAAACCTGTATCACTCCTTCCCTTTGGAAGATAGGTACCACATTCACTTGTTTTCATCATCTTAGAATCTCACCAAATTCCAGCAACTTTTCAGATATGATGCATACCACTTCTGATAATGGCCCAGCACACTTCTTAAGTACATAAGGGGATATATCATCAGCTCCCATAGTTTTATTGTCATCTAATTCATCAACGCATTGAATATCTCTGTATTTGAAAAGATGATAATCTCTAATAATAGCCTATGATCTCTGAAATTTGCAATATGAGGTGACAGAGTATTTCTTAATGTAAATATTGACTGAAAGTCCTTGTCCAATCCTTTGCAGAGCTCTCCATCTCTCTCAGTAATGCTTCTGTCTGCTCTTTCTAACTTTAATACTCGTTCTTTGATTTTTTATATCCCTTCTGACAAGGCTGTGGAAAAGTTGGGAATTTACTTTAGCTTTCTTGGAAATATCTCTCTCAATAGCCCTCTCTGTGTCTCTTCTTTTACTTGAGTAATCATTTCTTGCTCATTTGTACTTCTGCCAGACATTTATATTTTTCTCCACCTATATCTATTCCAACATTGGCTTCTCCACTTCTTGCCCCTCTTACATCACATTTTTATATTCTTTGGCATTAATAAATCCTGTTTTGATAGAAGGTATGAAGCAGTTAACTATCCTCTCATATCACTCACAAAATGTTCTATATATATCCTGTGGAGATTTGATATTTAATATGATCCCCCAGTAAATATCTGTTAAATGATCATATCTTGTACATAATCTCCCTCTGGAATGTCTTTCCTCATTCCTCCTCCATTCCCTTACTATCATGCAGAACGTCTCCAACTATATACTCCATTACCAACACACAATGGTCACTCTAATTAGTGGCTTATACTCAATTTTACCAATACCTAAAACATTATCTGAGTATGTGTTCAAGCAGTGATGGCTCATCTCCACCCCTGGTCCTTGCTGGTTCCCGTACATGTTGGAGTAAGAAATTTCCTTGCTCATAATCTAGGAATCTTGCCCCAAAAGAATTCTCTTCACTGTGTAGGTCAAATCAATTACAGTATATTTTTCTATGACTAAAATCCCTTATAATTAATATTCTACATTCTCCCTCCCTTGCAGTGATTAAAAGTGAATTTATAATTTCATAAGTACCTAAATTATTTTCTTCAAAAGCCTTAATATTTGCAGGCTCCATGGTGGGTTATATACTAATGCTGTTATAATGCTTTCTGAACCCGTATTTATTCAAGTGACATAAACTTCTTTAACAGACTCCCTATACAAAAGTTTACATCTTCAACCTGGAACCTTTCACTAATAAGCAACACTTTACAGCTATTATAATGCTTTCTGAACCCGTATTTATACGAGTGACGCAAACTCCTTGAATATACTCCCTATACCAAAGTTTACATCTTCAACCTCTCAAATCTCTTAGCCCTCATTTCTATTTGTGACACTGCTTACTCCTTCGCTTAATTTTGTCTCTCTAACTGCTATTGTATTAGCCTTACTCTCGTTTATCCTATCCTTTCATTTTCCTGCCTTACCAGGTACCCCATCAGCATTTGCATACAGTAACCTTAATGAGGCTGTATCCCCTGGTTTCCTATCATTTCCCTTATCACCTTAGAACCCTGAATCAAACATTTATTTTATCTTCTTCATTTCTTCCCTAAATTAACCTTGAAGATTCATGTACCAGTTTTACATATTTCCATTTCATCCTTTGACCTTTGTTCTATAAGAATAATTGCACAATAGTTTCCTAGCATTTTCCATATCACCCCTTTGATTGAGTGAAGCCTGAATCAAACGTTTATCTCTTCTTCTTCATTTCTTCCCTAAACTAACCTTACAGTTTCCTGTAACCAGTTTTACATATTTCCATCTCCTCCTGTGTTCTATAAAGACGATTGCACACTGTTCTGTATTCTTGACAGCCATTAGAAATTTTGCCTTCATCAGTATTTTTTATGCATGTCTTCTCTCTCAAAGGTTACCTTTATTATTCTTGCCCTTCCCTCCATATGGTAATTACTATCTCGATGAATATTTACAATATTATCTGACGCACATAATACTCCAAGATTCCTCATCTGCTCTAAAAACATAGCTTCTTTTTATAATAGTGTCTCCCTTGCCATTGATTCCTGAGATTCATATATATCTAAGATTACAACTGCCTTCTATATATGAAGTCCCTGTTTAATCAAATTAGCTTGTTCTCTCCATCACGACGTATTTAATTTTTTCTATTACTTTTTCTCTGTAATTAATTGTACATACATTCTCCAGTAACACCTCTTTCACTGTCTCCTTATCTGCTACATTTCTTTTTACTGCATCTGCAAATCATTTGTAAATTCTAATCTGTTATTTCATCTCTCTCAAAGGGCAAATCCCAGTTCTTGGAATAACGCGAAGATAGGTTCTCAGAAGTGACGTGTAATGTAAAAATTGCGGAATGTAACGAGTCATTTTTCCATAATAAACAATGAGAATGGGCATAGATGAGTTTGACTTGAACGACTGAATCAGATGAGCTCACCACAACACCTCCTACCACTCCCAAAGACCCGCTTCCATCCCTAGTGACGAAGTTATCGCACAGAAACATTGATTATCTAAGTTAAATTGATGCAAAATGCAACACAATGAAAGGATATCAAAACAACGTCATTTATGACATTATTTTACTACGAATACTTACATAAAAGGGCAATTTTTTGTTGTTTATAGTTTAGATAGAGCCCTTTCCTTTTACATCTGGCACCAGCACATGTTAAAGGTGCCAGAAATGGCAACACCTCATACCACTCTTCCAACACTTGCTTCCATCCCTAGTGACGAAGTTATCGTACAGAAACGCTGATTATCTAAGTTAAATTGATGTAAAATGCAACACAACAAAAGGATATCAAAACATCGTCATTTATGACATTATTTTCCAATGAATACTTACATAAAAGGGCAATTTTTTGCTGTTTATAGTTTAGATAGAGCCCTTTCCTTTTACACCTGGCACCAGCACACGTTAAAGTTGCCAGAAAATCATCCTTTTCCCCCCTCCCCACTCCGAACCCAGGATGTCCCTTTAATTCCCATGTAAACGTATGCACATGGCAGCAAAGTGGGAAAGTGCTTCCGAGGCAGTTGCTTATTTACTAAAATGAAAATTTTTTTTTGGAACTTTTGCGAGGGCATTATTCGTGTATTTCGCATTTTTTTTTTACTATTATTTTTTGAGGGAGTTATTCCAATTTTGCGCATTTTAAAATCGCGTAAAAAGCGAGCTGAGTGTACTTACCTTTACTTCATTTAAGCTTTCACCCAACTTTTTGTTATCATCCTCTTGTCTTGGAATTCATTTCTAGGTCTTTCTTTTTCCTCTTCAAGCATTACAATTGTTTTCTAGCTCTTTTCTTTCCTTTTCTTGTAAGTGATTTCCTTCCTACAAATATTCTATATTTTCTCTGAGGATTCTGTTTTCCTTCTCTTACTCTCCAACTTTTCTTTTGATTCTCTTTCCATTTTTTTTTGTATTTTCATATCCAAATATTTTACCATTTCAGTAAGAACTTAGAAGTTGTGTCTAAGCTGCCTGATACCAAACTTTCCATTGCAATCCTTCCCTTACCTCTTCTTGGACCAAGAATGGAATACACAGGTGGAATTCTTGGCAGATTATCCAGTTTGGAAGCCTTGCAAATACTATTCTGCAAAGATTTCCTTTAGCCTCTCAAGAAATAAATGTTAATATTTCTTTCAGTAAATCAGTAACTTGAAGTACACATACTAATCCAATACTTGTCTTTAGTAAGGATATATTCCTATTGTGAGGAAACTTAATTTGCAACTGAACAACCAATGGGAGATTTCAACGCTCACGAATAGATGGTAGATGACTGATCACCGTTTGTACTGTCATAACTTTTTAACTACTGAAGCAAACCAATATAGGAAAAGTAATTTTAAAACCAATTTGAAACCAAGTTTTGAAACCAGAGGATCAAGAAAGTCTCCCACCGGTGTACATAAAAAATAGGCATTATCAATGGTAAGCTGATTATAACCTCAACATCTTCTATTGCTCACCTCTTCAGAATTTAGCAAAGAGTTTCTTCAAATTCTTCAATTTCTCCTGAAGTTTTCCACTAACAAAAAATTTTTTATTTAAAGTATCTGCAGATTTTCTAATTTCAAAAGAAGAGAAATTTTAATGACTTTTTATTGATAATCATCTATATACTAGTATCGAGTGTCTGACACTGTTTCCTTTCCTTGTGCTTACAGGAAAGAGTCTTATGCTCATGGATACCCATCTCCTGTTCGGTTTCATCTGGCATGTAAAGAGAGTGAAGGAAAAATATGAGCACCTAAAGTATTGCTTGAGTTGTGCCTCAGGGGTAGACGACCCATTAGGAAAACTGCAGGAGATGGATTGAGAACACCACTGATGGGTTTAGAAACTGAGGAACCTCCTTTCAATAAGTATAGCAACAGAGGTGGTACAGTGACAGGACCGATTGGAGGAGCTTGACACAAACTGATAAGTTAACATAAACCTACCAAGTGAGAAGGGTGGGAGATGAAGAGAATACCAATGTTAGGTGAAGACAACGATACAGAAATAACAAAAGAGGAGGTACATATGGCATCAAGAGTTATAAAAAATCAGGTAAAGCAACAGGGAAAGAAGTGTGGTATGTAGAATGCGTGTCTAAAAGTGCAGAGACTATAGAGGAAATGATGATGAGGTTGTTAGATGCATGTTTCATGAAAAGGAGGGTCCCAGTTAATTGTAGGAGTGCATGTGTAGTTTCACTTTATAAAGGGGAGGAAGATGAGTGTAGAGGCATTATGGAGTGTACTGCAACTGCATGGAATAAGTGAAAGTTTGTTGAATGCGGTCAAGAGTTTTTACATGAATAGTATAGCATGTGCTACTGAGGTGAATGTGAGGTTACATCAAGTTTGTGTAATGTTGCCATGGTTGTTTAATGTGTACATGATGGAATGGTAAGGGATGTAAATGAAAGGGCACTAGGCAGAGGCTTGAAATTAATAGGTGAGAATGTAAGGTTGTGGAAAATAAATCAGTTACTCTTTGTAGATGACAAAGCACTGGAGGCTGATTCTGACAATGAAAATGAAGCATCTGGTGACTCAGTTTGTTAGGATATATCAAAGAAGGAATTTGAGATTGAATGGTGGCAAAAGTAAAGTAATGAGATGTGCGAAGAGTATTAATGTGGGCAGATTGAATGTGAGAGTGAAAGGGGAGATGCTTGAAGAGGTTGAAAGTTTTAATCTGGGGTTGGAAGTGGCAGGAAATGGACAAGTGGATGCTGAGGTAAGTCACAGAGTGAAGAAGTCGAACTAATACAAAGGTGGGATGAAAAGTGTGATATGAAATAAATATGCAAGAATGAATGCAAAGATATGGATATATAAAGGAGTGATTGTGCCAAAGGCATTGTTTGAAGCAAAGACTTGGAATGCGGGAGAAGATGAAAATATTAAATTGAATGTAATGGAGATGAGGTGTTTGAGAAGTATGATTGATGCATTCATAATACATAGAGTGCGAAATGAGGAGTTGAGACAAAGAACAGGTGCTGAAAAAAGAGCCATTGGATAAGTTAGAGCAGAGAGTATTGAGATGGTTTGAAGACGGAAAGCTTGAGTAAGGGACAACTAGCAAAAAATGTGGAGTGCACAAGTGGTTGGAGTAAGGCTGAAAGGAAGACCTAGAATAAGATGGACAGTGAGATGAATAGAGCATTGGATGAATGTGGTAGGTCAGTAGAGTAAGGAGGAGATATTGCAAGATAGGAAGGAATGAAGGAACTGTGCATACATAATGCTGGCCAAAGGGATACCTTGCAATTGCTAGCTCAGTTAACTAGGACAGGTGGGTGTGGGGGGTTGCCATGTGGAGAAGCGGTGGGAGTGAGCCAGCCAGGGCTGTCAGGCCTTATGTCAGTAGACTCCTTGCCCACCACTATGGATGACCCAAGCAAAATGGTGGTTGGTTGTGGTAACCTTTTACCTAAGTGGAATGACTAAGGTGTGTTTTGGGTTATGGCAAACGTGCATTCTTTGGCTCAGTCACCCCCTTACAAACGAGTTAGGTTCCAGAAGTCAGTTAGTAAGCAGAACTGTTCATAACTTGTGTTTAGGTAAAAAAAAAAAAAAGCACTGTACAGTGCATGCATATGAAGTGCTGTACAGTATTTAGGCTAAAGACCTTTAACTACTATATAATCATAAAATATATACAGTATTAATTAATCTTAATACAGTACAGTAATACATATAATGGGTAGGTTTTTAATCAAATCTGCAAATGTTTGTAACTCGGCTGTCTGTAAGTGTGTGTAATTACCTAACTGTTATTCCAGAAAAGAGCTCCATGCTCGTAACTCCCAGTCTCCTGGTCGGTTCCATTTTTTTGTATTTAGTGATACTTATCATATTTGTCCTTAAACCTATGGATTGAGTTAGCAATAGCTACCTCCTTGCTAAGAAAATTCATATCATCAACTACTATTACACTAAAAATGTACTTCCTTACAACCTGCAAAGAAGTTTTCTTACGAAGTTTCAAACTATGACCTCTAGTTCTAGTGCCAGCCACTTTATATATATATATATATATATATATATATATATATATATATATATATATATATATATATATATATATATATATATATATATATATATATATATATATATATAATGAGTTTTATATCTACTAAGACAAATTTTGTAATAAAATAAAGTTCTAATGTCACTCACCTAATTTTTTGCTTACTGCTTAAACCGATATGATGGGAGCAAAT
Organism: Halocaridina rubra; assembly: GCA_037179515.1. Lineage (NCBI taxonomy): Eukaryota > Metazoa > Arthropoda > Malacostraca > Decapoda > Atyidae > Halocaridina > Halocaridina rubra. Next base: position 94,324 of record JAXCGZ010013335.1, on the reverse strand, counting down.
CTGAGATCAAACTGGTTTCATCAGCTTTACTGATGGTACGTCACTAACATAGCATACAGTTGAAGACAAATGTATCTACAATGCATGAAGAAAGGTACTTTTTGTACAGCAGGATAGGGTACCACGTAGTAACAGGTGAGATAATCAGGTTATTTTCATAGCGTCCAGAATATATTTGACTGCCTACTTTACCTGGGAGCACACTCACCCTAAACTCTGTCACAAAGAGGCCGTTGATGAAAGTGAAAAACATTATTTCACCTTACCAATCTATATAAGTTCGTAAGATGTTTTAGGGTTTCCAACATGGCCTTTGTAGGCGTAAGTTCCTTACTTAGGCTGAGGAAGCTCGTTTATAAAGAAGAATTGCATTTGAACCATAAGAGAATTTTTAAGATAACACTTTTCTTGACTTTCTTTTTATACTGGATACATGGCAAGCAATAGTTATACTTCGATAAGAGAGACAGTAAAATTTTTTTTAGTGAATCAATATACTTATTATAGTGCATGATTTACAAACTTACCTCAACACTCACATCAATATTGACATATATATGGGAACGAATGAAACAAAATATAATTGAAAAAAGTATCTCTATCTTAAAATATAATATAAAAGTGTTATAAGGGACTTAGCATACATCTGTCATTCATGGCAAGGCAATAAAAGAGCCGGCCAAGGGCGTATATACATGACTTACAATAAGACATAAGGCCAAGGAAGCTAATTTTCCGGGTCCCAAATACCACTCTGGATAATATGGATGTGAGTGGCATGTAGGAACTGCATTTATACATAAAGCATATACTTCAAAATACTTAAGTATATGTCTCTATGCATAATGCTACTTCTTGAGCTTCCCAGGCCCCACTGAGCAGAGGAACCACACTAGTTCCCACCCGTCCGCGCCCTGAGACTGTACTGTAGCATACGTACTGCACACTACCATTACACCTGCACTCACACGAGGATATTATTGTTATATATTCTATAAATTTTATGTCGCTGCAAATGTACCGATAATAACCAAATGGGTGAGCCGCACACTGTGGTATGAAAATCCATTAAACATAGCATTACAATACACTCAACAAGTCAAAAGGAAAAATATGTAAATGTCACACACTTACATATAACATCTTTTTTTAAATTAATCTTTAATTGTTTATGCACAGTCATACAACAGTTTCTAAATCCTGAAGCAGGTGAGGTGGTGGAGGGTCTTTGTGGCGCAGAGGACGAGGCAGGTGGCGACGAGGTCTACGCTGACGACGTACATGCCCCTCAGGAATTGTTAAGTTAAGTGACTCACTGGGAACCTGAGGTGGAGGAGGTGGTGGAGCACGAGGGCCCCGAGCCTGTTGGTGTCGCAACCAGGCTGTGACATAATCATGGGAGCCAGGGTGCAATTGGAGAAGACGTGCCATGCCGGGTCCTCGACCAACAGGCCAAGTGGTGTAGGTGGAATGAGAGTCTGCTGATGCTGAGCTTAATGTATCAGCAGTAGCCGTTACTTCTGTATCAGATGGATAATCAGTGCTCGACCCCCCACCAAGCCCACTACAAGACTGGCTGAGTGTAGCACCTGTGTGACAGCGCATTAATGGAGTTGTCAAGCATCGTGAGCTGAGATGGGTCTCAGTCACAGGTGTATGAGCATGACAACGTGTCAGTAGGGGATCATGTGCATGAAGGCAAGCAGCACATACAACTCTAAATCTCTGTATGCCTCTCACAACGTCTACTCTTGGTGCCGAGTCACATATTGCTTGTTCATTCTCTGATGAGCTAAGCACCCCCTTAGATTTACTAGTTCCAGGTTTTGAAGACATATTGTTACATTTGACAACAAAACCATTCTTTATTCTATCACTGCAGCCATTTTCACTGTTTGCTTTCTGTGAGTCAGTATCTTTTTCTTCTTCTTCATCCTCTTCTTCAACATCACATGGGCCTTCTATCCCATCAAATAGCTTACAATGACAATAACCATTTCTACAAGATGAATGTGATGCATATGAAGGTTTCCTAATTGGTGTAGGTGTGCGCTGGCTTTGTGGATCATGAATTGCAAGAGCTCTAACATTTGCTGTTGCTCGACTGATAGTACCACAAGAAAGCGAGCTGAAACTATCAGAAAAAGACCCATGTGCCCTTTGCAGTAAATCATATTCAGGAGGTAACTGGGTTGGGAGTGTGTTAGTATTTCTTGAATTAAAAGAACCATTGTCTGTAGAAGATCGTTCTGATTTTGTTAGTCGTGGAGGAAGAATGTCATGTGAAAAACTGAACATAGCTGGAGGGAGATGAGCTGCCATTAATCGAGGAGCAAGAGGTAAGGGTGATCGAGGTGTGGAATGGGCCATTGGTGGGAGGTTCTTTAGAGGAGTGACGACAGCATCCTTACTATCCTCCAAATCCTTTTTGTCCTTACCAAGATCAGGTACCACACCATCTTCAGCATCTTTGAAATCAACATAAGAAGAACTATCTTGGTCATGGTTTTCAACAGGGGCAGTGGGGTTTGCAGACTTGGCGCTAGGGGTGACTAGTGAGGCCGTCCTGGCAAGGGCGCAGGCCTTATTACGTGGCCAGGAGGGTAAGAGCGAGGAGCAGTAGAGGTAGGAGAGCGCCAAAAGTAGCAGCGCCACAGCCTGAGCAGCTAGCACTGATGAAAGAATGGCTGTTCTAACTACAGGTAATGCAACCTTGCTTGCAGTATACCAGGTAGCAGTTACTGCCACATTTTGAATAGCTGTAATAGAATAATATGCAGCTGGGAGACGTGGACGAGCACAGACAGTCATTGCTGATGCATCATCACGAAAAACATGCCAGTCCCAGAGCAACAAATAGGCTAAAAACACTCTTCGTAAGAGTCTTCTTAATGGTCCCAGTGTATTTGGCTCAAGTTCATCCTGCAAGCTTAACCATATAAGAGCAGCAATCCAGTGAAGAGCAATTAATACACTTGTCCACGTGAGAGTTAAACAAAACAAAGCTGCAACAGCTACAGCTCGACTCCAAATCACACAGGCTGTGGTGACAGCTACAACCACTCTGGCAGCATAATCATGATTAGAGGTGTGTTCTGGTCCTTGTTGCCTACCATGAATGGGATTATGAGCTACTTGGGTAATGGTGGGAGGAGTTAATGATGATGGACGGGAACTATGACTAGCTGTGGTTGACACAACAATAGCCACCACGGCAGACACAACCAACACTGTTGCAGCAAGAACAAGTATCACATCCGGAGTTGCAGCATCTCCAAGGATAATTGCCATATGCATGACCAAAAATGGCAGTGTATGAACATGAATCTGAACAAACCTCAGCGTTCCTAGTTCTGCAACATCACTGGAATCAAAAGCGAGATGTACTTTTAGAAATCTCCAGACTATTGATGCCTGTAATATATGAAGAAGCCAACATAACATTCGAGCAGTTGTTCTGCCTGAGAAATCCTGTGCTCTCACAGCCCAAACCAAGGATACTGCTGTGATGAGAGCCAAAGGTGCTGTAGTTAAAGAAATCTGCAGGCATAATATGGGTTGGTTCCATATACTATTGCCATTATCTTCAGTAGAATGTGTTTCCTCTAGCGCTGGAATAACTCTTGCAAGGATTACAGTTAACATTGCGGCCACTTCAATGATGTGTGTGAGGAGCAGGACAGCTGCCGCCCAACGTCCACCACCTTCAGTGGCACTACCTCCTGTGGAGTTAGTGTCAGCGATGGTGGTATTCGAGGGCGGCACATTAGCCCCTGGATCAGCCCTGAGATGTATGGACTGTTCCGGCGCATTTGAGGGGTGTGGGTCCCCGGCCGGGGCGGGGCCGGCCTTCATCTTCACATTGCCGAAAGATCACCCGGTGCCTCCGGGCTACAAAATTCTCTTCGACCTTCCCTGAAAGAAATGTAAAGAATTTAGTATTTTTTATTATGCACTGATAAATCTAAGAGTACTTAATTACAATATAAATTGGGCATATTCTCACGACAATGTTAAAAAAATAATACAGTTTAAAAAGTTTCTTTGTGTACGGAATTTACAGTACAGAGAAAAAAGAAAAAACAGACTTAAATATTATTCATCATAAAATTTTTATTTCTCAAAGGTTAACTTAAATACATAAATATAGAAATTAAAAATGTAGCAAAATGAGACAAAAAACTATGCTATCAATATCATGTGATAATGTAAATATTTTTCATGATTAATAAAATTAGTGATACGAGTGACAAAAATCTAACATTAATCATACTTATAAACTATAAATAAATTTAATACATTCCTAAAGTTTGCTTAAAACTCTCAACACTATCATTTATAAGAAGAGTTTGTAAAGTATAACTTAAGTTTAATATATATATATATATATATATATATATATATATATATATATATATATATATATATATATATATATATATATATATATATATATATATATATATATATATATAATTTATCATGATTCATAATTTATAACTAATTTTCTACATAATTTCACTTATATCGGAGATTAATATTAATAACAATAACGCAAAAAAACAATATCAATAATGATAAAAACTACTTTATTTTTAAGACTATATCCATAAAAACGTTAAATGCATTTGCTGTTAGGCCATAATATGTGAGTGAACACTAATGGAGCAATGCTATCTCTTAAACAGGTCTGTCCAGGACAGTTCGATGTTAAGTCTTCCTTCAGTTACGGTTCTTTGTCTATGCTTACAGCTACACTGAATATTCTTGGATATTCATCACATATCTTTTATTATCTCTTCACATCTGACAAGTCATTACACTCTCCATCTCTGTTTGTCTTTACTTTATGTGTTCTTCGTGCCCAGGCCCGATGAGGGCTGTTTTATTTTATATTTTTTTTTGGCCCATCATGGTGTCACAATCATAAAAAAAAAAAAAGCACAGGATTCAGTTAAAGGAGAAATTTTCTTTCCAGTGTATGTCGTCTGCCTTCCTTAAACTGATATTTATGACAGGCCTATGTATGTATGAACGTGCTTGAGTAGGAATGCATGTATCTATGCATGTATGGATGTATACATGTATGTATGTATGCATGTATGAAAATACCTAATCGTAATTACCTAATTGTGATAACAAAAACGAGCCCCAAGCTCCTAGCTTCCCGTCTCCTGGTCGGTTCCATTTTGTACTTAGTCATACTTATCATACTTGTCCTTAAAACTATGAATTGAGTTAACATTAACTACCTCTTCACTTAGCGAATTCCAATTATCAACTACTCTTACACTAAAAAAGTACTTCCTTACATCCTGCAAAAAAGTTTTCTTATGAAACTTTAACCTATGACCTTTAGTTCTAGTGCCAGCAATATCAAAATATTGATCCCTATCCACTATGTCATAGCCATAAAGGAATTTAAAAATCACCATATTTCCCCTCATTTTCCTAGCTTCGAGTGACTGAAAGTCTAATTCCCTCAACCTCTCATCATAACTGAGATTGCGTATTTCTGGCACCAGATTCGTGGCATGTCTTTGAACTTTTTCAAGCTTAACTACGTGCTTTTTCAAGTGTGGAGTCCAGAAGGGAGCTGCATATTCAAGCTTTGGCCTCACTTAGGTTACATAAATATTTCTGAACATTTCCTTGTCCATGTGCCTGAAGGCTACCCTTACATTTGCTAAGAAAACATATGCTGCCCTTACTGTGCCATTTATATACATTTCTGGAGACAAATTGGCCAGTATGTTTACTCCTAGAGCTCTCATTTTATGTCTCTTAAAGTTCTACTCCTGCCATCGAGTAGTCAAGCTTGGGTCTTCTTGCGCTTGTACCCATTCTCATTACCTTACATTTTGAAGTATTGAATTTCATTAGCCACTTTTTTGACAACTCATGCGGACTATTTAGATCCTCCTGAAGTTCTCTACCATTGTTCTCGTTTTTACTCTTCACAATCTTTACATCATCAGCAAACATATTCATGGATAAACCTACTGACTCTGGTAAGTCATTTAAATATACAAGGAACAAAAGTGGCTCTAAAACTGAACCCTGTGGAACTACACTACTAACTCTTCTCCATTCAGACACTAAGTGTCTTACTCTAACCCTTTGTTCCCTTCCTTCTAAGTAACTTTTTTCCATTTCAAGATATTTCCACCTATTCTTGCCATTGCTTTCAGCCTCTTACAAAGTCTCCCATGTGGGACAGACCAAATGCTTTCTGGAAGACCAGGAATATGCAATCTGCCCATCCCTCTCTTTCTTGCAAGATTCGGCTTACCTCATCATAAAATTCTTATAAGTTTGTTACTGCTGATCTACCTTCTCTGAAGCCATGTTGTCTCACTGACATAAAGTTGAAGGATTTCAAGTGAAGAGAGATATGTTTCCTTAGTAGTTTCTCCATAACTTTGCAAACTATGCTGGTCAAGAAAGTAGGTCTACGATTTAGAGCAGGATCCCTTCACTTTTTAAAGATAGGTGCCACGTTCGCTTGTTTCCATTATCTTGGAATCTCCCCAGACTCCAGGTACTTTTCAAATATGATACTTAGTGCCGCTGATATTAATTTAACATATTTCTCAAGTACATAAGGGGATATATCATCAGGACCTGAAGCTTTATGGGTTTAACTCCATCAGCGCTTTGCATACCTCTGTGGTTGAAAAGATGATGTTCTCTAACACTGGCCCATGAGCTCCTATCTCTGCAATTTGAGGGGGTGGGGTATTTTTTACTGTAAATACTGACTGAAACACCTTGTTCAATTATTCGCAGGTCTCTTCATCTGTCTCAGTTATGCTTCCATCCTCTCCCTTTAGCTTTAAAACGTGTTGTTTTACCTTCAGTTTTCCTCTGATAAAGCTGTGGAAAAGTTTGGGATTTTCTTTAGCCTTCCTGGTGATATCCCTCTCATAGTCTCTCTCTGCCTCTCTTCTTTTATTCGGGTAATAATTTCTTGCTCTTCTATAAGTGTTCCAGGCATATATGTTTTTTTCTCCTATACCTTTTCCAGCATTTGTGTCTCCACTCCTTAGCTCTCTCACACTCATTATTGAACCATTTCTCTCTTGCATGAGTTACTCCTATTTGGGTGACAGGTATGCAACAATCTACAATCTTCCCATATGCCTCACAAAAGATGATGGACATTTCTTGTATAGCTTTGTTGTTAAATAAGGTCCTCCAGTCAATTACAGCAAAAAGCTCATTCATTCTAATATAATCTCCTTCCAGATAGTTCCTCCTCGTGTCCTTAGTGCCTCTACTTTCAGGCAGGACATCTTCGATGATATACTCCATCAACAACACACAGTGGTCACACTTTCAAATTGGTGGTTCATACTAAATTTGTTCAATATCCAACACATTATCTGTGAATACTAGATCAAGCATGTATGTATGTATGTACCTCAATTTCTCATCAGCGCTTTGATTTCTCACCCAAAGTGAGTTTAACGAAAGCTAAAATAAAAAAAATCAAATGAAAAAAGACAGAGAATGATAAACGGAGAGACGAAGTGGTAGTTAAGACACAAACAAACATTCATTTCCATTCGTATTCTTTTACAAAACTAATGATGCTGTAAAATAATGCTGTAAATGATGCTGTAAAATAATGCTGTAAATGATGCTGTGAAATAATGCTGTAAATGATGCTGTAAAATAATGCTGTAAATGATGCTGTAAAATAATGCTGTAAATGATGCTGCAAAATAATGCTGTAAATTATGCTGTAAAATAAAAACATGGCAATGACGAAATATCGACGCCGCTGGAGTGTGATTCCTATACCGACAAATTTCAGCTCGAGTTTTGATACCTATCTAAAAGGAGATTAGAAAAAAAAAAAAAGAGGGCGACGCAATATCAGCAAACACAAAATATGAAAATAAATAGAAAAAAAAACCTTATATAAGCTAAAATAACCTGACCTCAATAAATCAATACAATAATAAAATAAAAACTGAATTACAATTAAAACATTCAAACCTAACCTAAACCAAAAAATGAAATAAAAGAAATTATAATAAATTAAATTTCAAGATGTAGAAATCAAGCTTCATTGGAACCGAAATATTTAACCCAGCTAAAATAATAATAATAATAATAATAATAATAATAATAATAATAATAATAATAATAATAATAATAATAATAATAACAATAATAATAAATAACAAAAATAATACTAATAATAATGATAATAATAATATTAATAATAATAACAGTAAAAATAAAATTAAGATGATGATATTGGATGTAACAGATCGAAAGCATAAATACATAACATTTCGAATGTACAATGACACTCGGGACTTTCAGAGATTACAGTTACCATTAACAAGGGGAACCAACAATTTTTTTTTTTTAATGATTGTGATACCAAAACGGGCCAAAAAATAATAAAATAAAACAGCCCTCATCAGGTCTGGGCACGAAAAATATATACAATAGAGCGAAACAGAAATGGAGAGTGTAATGACTTGTCAGATGTGAAGGGATAATATGAGGTGTGAAACGAATATCCAAGAATATTCAGTGTTGATGTAGTTTGTAGAATCCCCCCCTCAGGTGAATATAAATTTTTCCGTTCCTTTCTGCAGTATTATTATATTTTGTTCTTCTTTTTCTTCTTCTTCATATTATTATTATTATTATTATTATTATTATTATTATTATTATTATTATTATTATTATTATTATTATTATACCAACAACTATAAATAATAACCCTTATTATAAGAACAACATTACCAACAACAACTTCAGCAATAATAATAATAATAATAATAATAATAATAATAAAAATAATAATAATAATTGAGGAAAAGAAGAAGAAGAAGAAGACCTTTTCTTCATTATTATAATCAAGTTAACAGTTGCACAGCATTATCTCTCTGAGAAAGTCACATCTCGGTCCACACAGAAGCTGGGGAACATGTCTTACGTCCGAGAGAAGTCACCCAGCACTGAAGTCAGACAGACAACAGATAAAAGCTACGGCTGGTAGAGGTCAACAGCAGCAGTGGAAAGAAAAGAGAAGGTAATATATATATATATATATATATATATATATATATATATATATATATATATATATATATATATATATATATATATATATATATATATATATATATATATATATTCTTTTTGACACTGGGACGGGCATAGAAAATTGACCTCATCTGACCAAGGCATCGTGAAAACACTGAGAAAAAGAAACTCTACCAGCTTAAGGACAAGGAAATAATGAGCAGCAATGAGAAAAGGACAGGCTGAAAAAACATGCAAAGAAATGAACACCTAGAAATATGGCCGTATTAGGCCCTGAAATGATGATGATTAGCTTTTTGAAGAAAGAAAGGTGAAAAGATTAGGGAAGACAGAAAGAGGAAGGGGATTCCAAAGCCTGAGCTGTCACTGCATTGACCAAACTTCTAGCTACAATCTCCGCACAGTACCTGTGTGGCAAGGCCGATTGGCGTACGTTGCACGGCCTCGCCAGCGGGGATGGTTGCAATGCGGTGACTCATCAGAGCACAGGGAGAGAGAGAGAGAGAGAGAGAGAGAGAGAGAGAGAGAGAGAGAGAGAGAGAGAGAGAGAGAGAGAGAGAGAGAGAGAGAGAGAGAGAGAGAGAGAGAGAGAGAGAGAGAGAGAATGATACCTTTTGGCGAAAAGAGAATCCAGATTAGAAGTAAGAGAGGTTTCGTTAATGAGCCTGATGCCCATATATTCAACCTTATAAAAGAAATAATTAAAAGAAGCACCACAGATGTGAGAGCAGGAGAGAGATATTATTTATTTTATTTTATTAATTTATTGCGCCAAGGCGTCAGACATTACATGAATTCATACAAATAATGCTTCAAATGAGAGAGAGAGAGAGAGAGAGAGAGAGAGAGAGAGAGAGAGAGAGAGAGAGAGAGAGAGAGAGAGAGAGAGAGAGAGAGAGAGAGAGAGAGAGAGAGAGAGAGAGAGAGAGAGAGAGAGAGAGAGAGAGAGAGAGAGATTATTAATTTTATTTTATTAATTTATTGCGCCAAGGCGTCAGACATTACATGAATTCATACAAATAATGCTTCAAATGGATACAAAACCAAGAATAGAACATAGTTTACAGGGAGGCATAGTTTGCAAAGTTATGGAGAAACTACTAAGGAAACATATCTCTCTTCACTTGGAATCCTTCAACTTTTTGTCAGTGAGGCAACATGGCTTCAGAGAAGGTAGATCAACAGTAACAAACTTATTAGAATTTTATGATGAGGTAAGCCAAATCTTACAGGAAAGAGAGGGCTGGGCAGATTGCATATTCCTAGACTTCCAGAAAGCGTTTAACACTGTTCCACATGGGAGACTTATTAGGAAGCTGCAATCAATGGCTAGAATAGGTGGAAATGTTTTGGAATGGATAAAAACTTACTTAGAAGGAAGGGAACAGAGGGTTAGAGTAAGACACTCAGTGTCTGAATGGAGATGAGTTAGTAGTGGAGTTCCACAGGGTTCAGTTTTAGGGCCACTTTTGTTCCTTGTATATGTAAATGACCTACCAGAGTCTGTAAATTCATTCATGAATATGTTTGCAGATGATGCAAAGATTGTGAAGAAAGTAAAAAACGAGAACAATGGTAGAGAACTTCAGGAGGATCTAAATAATCTGCATGAGTGGTCAGAAAAGTGGCTAATGAAATTCAATACTTCAAAATGTAAGGTAATGAGAATGGGTACAAGTGCAAGAAGGGCCAAGCTTGACTACTCGGTGGCTGGAGTACAACTTCAAGAGACAGAAAATGAGAGAGATCTAGGAGTAAACATACTGGCAGATTTGTCTCCAGAAATACATATAAATGGCATAGTAAGGGCAGCATATGCATTCTTCAGGCACATGGACAAGGAAATGTTCAGAAATATTTATGTAACCTATGTGAGGCCAAAACTCGAATATGCAGCCCCCTTTTGGAATCCGCACTTGAAAAAGCACATAGCTAAGCTTGAAAAAGTTCAAAGACATGCCACGAAACTGGTGCCAGAAATACGCAATCTCAGTTATGATGAGAGGCTGAGGGAATTAGACTTACCATCACTCGAAGCTAGAAGAGTGAGGGGGGATATGGTGACAGTCTTTAAATTCCTTCATGGCTATGATAGAGTGGATAGGGATCGATATTTTGATATGGCTGGCTCTAGAACTAGAGGTCATAGTTTGAAGCTTCGTAAGAAAACTTCTTCGCAGGATGTAAGGAAATACTTTTTCAGTGTAAGAGTAGTTGATAATTGGAATTGGCTAAGCGAGGAGGTAGTTAATGCTATCTCAATCCATAGTTTTAAGGACAGGTATGATAAGTATCACTAAGTATAAAATGGAACCGATCAGGAGACGGGAAGATACGAGCTTTGGGCTCTTTCCCGTAAACAAAATTAGGTAGTCACTGATAAAACATTGCTGCATACTAACACACAACTCACAGTATGGCAGCACAGAGTACATTATATACAAAAGTAAAGCTTAGAGAAACACAGAATACACAAACAGAATTATACAGCAACATACAGAAAATATATGCATAATTCAATATAATTAATGGCCACCAAAGTGAGGATAACGAGCAAGAATAACATCAAGGTTGTCATTATTAAGTAAAAATGAGCAGATCTGTATTAAGTTCTGACCTCGTGGTAAAACATCTCTCACTGTGGGGCACTGAAGACAATAGTGGTCAAGAGTGTTAGCATTAGGACGGTCGCATAATTTACAGGAGGTGTACTGTGGCATAGAGAGAGAGAGAGAGAGAGAGAGAGAGAGAGAGAGAGAGAGAGAGAGAGAGAGAGAGAGAGAGAGAGAGAGAGAGAGAGAGTCAAAGTCAAAGTCAAAGTCAAAAACTTTATTCCATCAAAAATGGCTATTACATGATAATTAATCTAATTACAAATTGCAATGTAAAATGTCAAAATAAAACTAATGAAATTTGCAAAGCACAAAATCACAAAATTTACACATGATAATTAATCTAATTACAAATTACAATGTAAAATGTCAAAATAAAACTAATGAAATTTGCAAAGCACAAAATCAAAAAATTTACACATTAAAATATGCATACATACACTTCGTTTACCCAATGGGAGGATAATAATGAGACTAAAATCACTTATTAAGTAGGTGATTTAAAAGATGAGATTTAAGTGAGGGTAATGTTTGGCAACTTCTTAAGTTTGCGGGTAAAGAGTTCCAAAGTCTCGGGCCTATTACATTTAAGGCTCTTGCCCCAATATCAGTGGAAGTTCTGGGCACGTAAAAAGAATTCTGATATCTGGTGTTGACGTTATTGATGCGCACTTGATTAACTGTTGGCAATGAGAAGAGCCATTCCGGTAATATTCCATGATTTAATTTAAAAACTAAAAGACAGATATTATATATGAACTTCATGTCCATCCTTAGCCAACCCAATCTCTCAAAGAGGGGAGTCACGTGATCATGTTTATGCACCCCCCCTATGGCAACTCTTGCAGCAAAATTCTGGAGCCTTTTCACTCGTAACATCTGGGTCTTAGTCGTGGAACCCCAAACACTTAGACAGTAGTTGAGAATACTTAAAATCAATGTTTGTACTACAATTACCCTACAATCAGGCTCGAATCTTTCATAGACTCTGTTCAAGTAAATAAGGGTCCCGTTCACTTTTTTATGTAGTTCATCGATATGAAAATTAAATGTCATGGTACTGTCCATAATAACTCCTAGATTTTTAACCTTATTAGATGGGAAGAGTGAAACATTGTTGAAATTTATACTGATGTTCTCAGGAATGCGGGACAGGTATTGATTTGATCCAAAAATAACGAATTTAGTTTTATTTTCGTTCAGTAAAAGACCATTACTGCTAAAATAACTTTTGGCACAGTTTAATATATCTTCAGCCCTTTTTAAGATTTCAGGAATTCTATCAATGTCACCAGTAAGCATAATCTGGGTGTCATCAGCATACATAACAAGTAGGCAATCTCTTATAAATTGAGGTAAATCATTAACATATATTAAGAAAAGCAGAGGACCCAAAATTGAACCCTGAGGAACGCCAAAACTGATATCTAAAGAAGAAGAGAGAGTCGAGCCCATTCGAACTGATTGAATTCGATCTTTCAGAGAGAGAGAGAGAGAGAGAGAGAGAGAGAGAGAGAGAGAGAGAGAGAGAGAGAGAGAGAGAGAGAGAGAGAGAGAGAGAGAGAGAGAGAGAGAGAGAGAGAGAGAGAGAGAGAGAGAGAGAATTATAATTTTTGGCGAACCTTTTGGCGAAAAGAGAATCCAGATTAGAAGTAAGAGAGAGGTCGTTAATGAGCCCGATGCCCATATATTCAACCTTATAAAGGAGATAATTATAAGGAGAAGCACCACAGATGTGAGAGCAGTATTGTAACCAGGCACGGATTAGGCCTTTATAGATTTTTGGTAAATGGAAAGAGTAAAAATATTGACGAAAACGAAACAGAAACCCCACTTTCTTAAATGCACTTGTAGAAAATTTAATTATGTGACGCCTTCAAGAGAAGTTAGAGTCTATTTGAATGTCCTAATACGTTACTAGACTTAAGGGGATACATTTTGTTGTTTTCTAAGTCTAAAGGGCGATCAGGAGGAGAAAATATATAGCCAGAAACTGTGTCTAACTTTAAAGCATACATACGATTTCTGATGTAACTTAACCTAACTTAACACCAAGTTTTGCCACCTTATCCCAAAACTGCATGTAAATCAAAACACTGTAATTGTGTATCTTTTGTTCAGTACAAAGCCGAAACTAATTTTCTACATATATATACATACATATACACATGGCCTCATTTCCCCTTGCAAGGGGAGTGGCCAAGCCAAGAAACAGGCATGTACCACGATCCACACATTCCTCAACCACTCCTATTAGCTCCTTGGGAATACAGGGTTGCCACGGGCAAGGATATTCTACAATGACTCTTCTAGTGCATTTAATGTGTACATAGCTTACACATTATAAGTTCCGAGTTCGACAGCCTTAGTGATTTTTTAAATATCTCGCTAGGAACTTTAGAGCATTTTTTTATAGGCAGTTTTGCCCATGTTAATGGTACTGGGGTCGCTGTTTTCCACTAGTCTCCAGATGATTGATGTAGGTTCTGCTGAGGATTATACGCTCTTTATTCTAGGTATGGAACCGCTACCGAATTTACTTCCTTGTGTCCCCCCCCCCAAGGTTTGAGTAAGGTGAAGGTGATCCTATTGTGGTGGTTATTGCACCTATAAACTAAAAAAGTCAGTATATTATAAGATGTTAAAGGTCAATCGAATAACAAAATCTTCAAGATCTCAGAGGGATTGAGGTGTAAAAATATAAATTTTCAGACGTCGGAATTTTAATGGCTTCATTTTTCGTTTCCATTTTTAATCCTTGTTTACTCGCATGGCAAAATAAGGTTATTTGTGACAAGCAAAGGCCTTCGACATAACTATAAAATGATAACAAAATAGTTGTTTGAAATAATGAGAAATAGCATAGGAAAAAAATACATAATTAGATGGATACACTTAAGTATAAAGCAATATATAAATATGCATATATAAACAGACTATTATTTTATTTTTTGACATATAGTTATGTAAACAAAAATAACAGTTGGTAATAGATAGAAAAATTGACTAATAAGAACTTGATAAATTTTCTTAAAGAATTACACGTTAAAGTCACGGAAACTTAATATTATACATTTGCTAGATATGTGTTAAAGGTGAATTCTTCTGTGGGTGAAAAATCCCTCAAAAATTCCTTCAACAAAACATATTTAAGTCTCTAAAATAATTACTTTTACGAAATTTAAGTCTCTAAAAGAATTACCTTTACGAAATTTTCATATATTAGCCAAGGTATCTAAATTGATAGCAGTAAAACAGAGTTCACAGCTAGTACACTCCATAATTTAGAAACTACTTCTCTGAGAATGGAAGGAAGAGATCTAGGGTAATCTGCTATATTGGAAGAATGATTACCTCTGAAATTCTTAGAATATCCACTCTGATCCCTACGTGACTTTGGGATTCATAAAAGTTAATCTTAATAATCGATTCTGGATCTTTGTTACTGCATGCCCTGTAAGATATTTTTACACACACACACACACACACACACACATAAATACATACATATATCAAACTCTTGATTTTACTGATGTTCACATATTTGTCATTCATTTCTTTCCTCTTCTTTTTTCCTGTTAGTTGAATCTTTGCTAAATTGTTGTCAGTAATTTATTTTTATTGCATGATTAGCCTTTTTTTTATTGTGTTTCGCAATACAGGGTGTATATATGTTAAATAATTTTCTTCCTTTTAGAGAGAGGGATTACCTAACTGAGAGCTTCCCATAGAAGCGCTACTCCCAGCATTATTCAAGAAAATCAGAGACATAGCTATAAGAAGACAACTCACCACTAAGAGTCCAGTAAGAGAGAGAGAGAGAGAGAGAGAGAGAGAGAGAGAGAGAGAGAGAGAGAGAGAGAGAGAGAGAGAGAGAGAGAGAGAGAGAGAGAGAGAGAGAGAGAGAGAGAGAGAGAGAGAGAGAGAGAGAGAGAGAGAGAGAGAGAGAGAGAGAGATAATATGTCGTGGGAGTTGAAAGGTTTATCAGCTCTATTTCATCTGACATTTACAAGAGAGAATGAATTAATTAAAAGACAAATCCACAAAAAAAGGATACCTGAGACCTTTGAAGGAGAGAGAGAGAGAGAGAGAGAGAGAGAGAGAGAGAGAGAGAGAGAGAGAGAGAGAGAGAGAGAGAGAGAGAGAGAGAGAGAGAGAGAGAGAGAGAGAGAGAGAGAGAGAGAGAGAGAGAATCTTTTTTTCTAGAGAGATGTCAAAGCTAATCCGTTTTACATTTGTAACAGGCACATTGGAACTGATGCCTCTGAGGAAGCAAAATTACCACATCCACTTTTTTTTTTAATGAGAGCACACAAGCTGCAGATTTCAGTGTAAGGCATGAAGAATTTGCTGAAACATCCGATGGCAGCTGTAATGACAATGAGTTCATTAAAGTGTATAAGTTTACCTTATTAGGACCACATCTGGTTACCTTTCTAAAGTCCGATTTCTTAAACAGTGTAAACCTAGGACACCATATTGTTAGTTAGTCAGACACACAAATGGATTTCATAAACGAATCTGACGTGGTTCTGTGTATGGCTAGGATCTCGTACGGGATCCTAGCCATACACAGAATCACGTCAGATGAGTTTATGAAATCCTTTTGTGTGTGTCTAGCTAACTAGCAATATGGTACCCTAGGTTTACGCTGTTTAAAAAATTGGGCCTAGGATCCCTACGGAATCCTAGCCATACACAGAAACGCGTCAGAAGCGTTTATGAAATCCATTTGTGTGTGTCTAGTTAACTAACATTATGGTAGCCTAGGTTTACACTGTTTAAGAAATCGGGCCTAAGACGTGGTAGGCTAGATAATACATATTATCGCGGCTTAGAAGACTTTTCTTGTAGGCGAGTAGATTATCTACTTTCTGATTAATATGCACTGGAGAATGCATTTCTTCTCGAGCCAGGCACTTGTCCAGTACACAAAGGAAAAAACAGATAAATATTCCCATTCAATTCTTTGCTCCATTTTGCTCTTTTATGTCTCTCGCGTTTGAGAATGAACATATTCCGACCATTACAGGCCTTGAAATGCAAAATGAGTATGAAGGAATTTTTCTATTCCAGGACAATTGCATACACAAGCCCAAACACAGCACTTAAAAAATAAAAGTAGCGGACAGGAAATAATAAGATAGACATTTAAATTGCAGGTTGACAGAGCAGTTGATAAGTGTAAAAGGGGCATTACTGCAACTCCATTAAAAATCTATTTCTTAAGTTTCGAGACTATTGTGAGCTTAAAAGTGATGTTAGAATTGCACTTTTTCAAAATTTCTTACAGTCGATCAATGCTCATGCTAGTAGTTGTAACATCTATCACTTCATCAATGCTCATACCAGTTGTTCTAAAATTTGGCAGTCTATTATTGCTCTGGTAAGAAAAAATTTTAGGTTCAATAATTTTTCATTGATGGAAAGGAATATTACAAAATTCTCTCTCTCTCTCTCTCTCTCTCTCTCTCTCTCTCTCTCTCTCTCTCTCTCTCTCTCTCTCTCCTACAGCTGTGCATACGTATGAAGCCTGTGTGACATTTTTTTTTAATACATATGTATATGTGTGTATGTATGTATATAAATGAACTTCTTTTGTAAGACCATTTTCCTCCTAACAGTAGCTACCTGTTTTTGTTGTTTAATATGTCATCATCACCAAATTTTGATATTTTACTGTCATTATGTCATTTATGTTAAGATAAATTGCTTAAAAAAAAATAAAAAAAAAAACAACAACTGAAAATGCCATCTGCAATCATTATTTCATGTAAAATAAAGAATGAACTAAATTATATAAATAATTAATTGATATATATATATATATATATATATATATATATATATATATATATATATATATATATATATATATATATATATATATATATATATATATATATAAACACACACACACACACACATACACACACACACACACACACACACACACACAGAGAGAGAGAGAGAGAGAGAGAGAGAGAGAGAGAGAGAGAGAGAGAATGTTTCAGTTATGAAAGAAATAGACAGAAATGAACATACACGCACACGACATGTACACACACGCATATATATATATATATATATATATATATATATATATATATATATATATATATATATATATATATATATATATATATATATATATATATATATATGCTAAAATATGTATAGTTAGTGATACGTTAACAGACAGATAGATGGATATGCAAGAGCACACGGATATACATATATAGTGTAACAAAGACTGCAAGATATTTTTTATTATGCCAATTAATGTACGATGGATATAATTACAAAGGAATTACCTTTGAAATATAAATATCATTCTATAGTATAAATATATTTTTTTTTGATAATAAATATTAACTGCGTATGTAATCAAATTATATATATATATATATATATATATATATATATATATATATATATATATATATATATATATATATATATATATATAATTGTGAGCTAAGATTACTAAAGGCAGATGTTAAGAAACCAAAGTACAATAGAATATTTTCAAGCACAGTGTTGCCAACTGCGTCCTATTTTTAGCTTAAATACAAAAGACACCGAGATGTGGCAATGCACTGCTTGCAGGCAAGATGGACATAACGAATAAGACTTGTTGTATCTGATTGCAAACACACACACACACACACACACACATACATACACACAGACACACACACACACGCAATCACACATACATACCTTGGTGTAGGTCATGGTACGTCTTTTCCTGTTTCTTTCATTCCATTTTCATTCCTCTTCTTTCTCCCATCTAATTCCTCTTTAGAATCTTATTTTCTTCTTCCTCTTTTTAGAAAGTTTTATTTTATTTTTATGTAGGGCTTTTTATGAATTATCATAATTTCTCTTCCTATATTTTCTTCTGTTATTTTCTTCTCTTACTTATTAATTTCCCCTAATTTACACCTTTTCCTTATTCTCATAGTCTTACTCTACTTTGCCTCTGACTTCAACCAATTCTTTATCCAGTCTTCTTCTTCTTCTTCTTCTTCTAACATATATTTTCCAATTTTTCTCTCCCCCTTTTTCTTTTGCCTCAATTTTTTTCTTTTACTTTTCTTTTTCGCACAAATGCAAAATCCTTTGCATTTTTTACTCATTTTTCTTTCAAAAATCAAATTCTTTTCTTTCAACAATTATGAGTGTGAACGTCTTCCTATGAATATAATTTTGTGTGTGAACGTTTTCCTATGAATATAATTTTGTGTATGAACGTTTTCCTAAGAATGTAATTGTGTGTGTGTGTGTGTGTGTGTGTGTGTGTGTGTGTGTGTGTGTGTGTGTGTGTGTGTGTGTGTGTGATTACCTAATTGTGCTTATGGGAAAGAGCCCCAAGCTCGTAACTTTTCGTCTCCTGGTCGGTTCCAATTTGTACTTAGTGATACTTATCAACTACTATTACACTAAAAAGAAGTACTTCCTTATATCCTGCAAAGAAGTTTTCTTACCAAGCTTCAAACTATTACCTCTAGTTCTAGTGATTACCTAATTGTGATTACCTAATTGTGTATACGGGAAAGAGCCCAAAGCTCGTATCTTCCCGTCTCCTCATCGGTTCCATTTTATACTTAGTGATACTTATCATACCTGTCCTTAAAACTATGGATTGAGATAGCATTAACTACCTCCTCGCTTAGCCAATTCCAATTATCAACTACTCTTACACTGAAAAAGTATTTCCTTACATCCTGCAAAGAAGTTTTCTTACGAAGCTTCAAACTATGACCTCTAGTTCTAGAGCCTGCCATATCAAAAAATCGATCTCTATCCACTCTATCATAACCATGAAGGAATTTAAAGACTGTCACCATATCCCCCCTCACTCTTCTAGCTTCGAGTGATGGTAAGTCTAATTCCCTCAGCCTCTCATCATAACTGAGATTGCGTATTTCTGGCACCAGTTTCGTGGCATGTCTTTGAACTTTTTCAAGCTTAGCTATGTGCTTTTTCAAGTGCGGATTCCAAAAGGGGGCTGCATATTCGAGTTGTGGCCTCACATAGGTTACATAAATATTTCTGAACATTTCCTTGTCCATGTGCCTGAAGGCTACCCTTACATTTGATAAGAATGCATATGCTGCCCTTACTATGCCATTTATATGTATTTCTGGAGACAAATCTGCCAGTATGTTTACTCCTAGATCTCTCTCATTTTCTGTCTCTTGAAGTTGTACTCCAGCCACCGAGTAGTCAAGCTTGGGCCTTCTTGCACTTGTACCTATTCTCATTACCTTACATTTTGAAGTATTGAATTTCATTAGCCACTTTTCTCACCACTCATGCAGATTATTTAGATCCTCCTGAAGTTCTCTACCATTGTTCTCGTTTTTTACTTTCTTCACAATCTTTGCATCATCTGCAAACATATTCATGAATGAATTTACAGACTCTGGTAGGTCATTTACATATACAAGGAACAAAAGTGGCCCTAAAACTGAACCCTGTGGAACTCCACTACTAACTCTTCTCCATTCAGACACTGAGTGTCTTACTCTAACCCTCTGTTCCCTTCCTTCTAAGTAAGTTTTTATCCATTCCAAAACATTTCCACCTATTCTAGCCATTGATTGCAGCTTCCTAATAAGTCTCCCATGTGGAACAGTGTCAAACGCTTTCTGGAAGTCTAGGAATATGCAATCTGCCCAGCCCTCTCTTTCCTGTAAGATTTGGCTTACCTCATCATAAAATTCTAATAAGTTTGTTACTGTTGATCCACCTTCTCTGAAGCCATGTTGCCTCACTGACAAAAAGTTGAAGGATTCCAAGTGAAGAGAGATATGTTTCCTTAGTAGTTTCTCCATAACTTTGCAAACTATGCTGGTCAAGGAAACTGGTCTATAGTTCAGAGCCGTATCCCTCCTTCCCTTTTTGAAGATAGGTATCACATTTGCTTGTTTCCAGCATCTTGGAATCTCTCCCGACTCCAGTGACTCCTTAAATATGATACTTAGTGCCACTGATATTGTGTTTGCGCATTTTTTAAGCACATGAGGGGATATGTCATCAGGACCTGTAGTTTTATGAACATCTAAATCCATCAGCGCTTTGCAAACCTCTGTGGCTGTAAGGTTGATGTTCTCTAATACCGGCCATTGAGCTTCTATCACTGCCATCTGAGGGGGTGGGGTATTTTCTACTGTAAATACTGACTGAAACTCCTTGTTCAATTCTTTGCCGATCTCTTCATCCGTCTCAGTGATGCTTCCATCCGCTCTCTTTAGCCTTAAAACCTGTTCTTTTACCTTCAGTTTTCCTCTGATAATGCTGTGGAAAAGCTTGGGATTTTCTTTAGCCTTCCTGGTGATGTCCCTCTCATAGTCTCTCTCTGCCTCTCTCCTTTTACTTAGGTAGTCATTTCTTGCTCTTTTGTAGGTTTGCCAGGCATTTATGTTTTTTCTCCTCCTATACCTTTTCCAGCATTTGTCTTTCCACTCCTTAGCTCTTTTACACCCATTATCGAACCAGTTCTCTCTGGCATGAATTACACCTACTTTGGTGACAGGTATGCAGCAGTCTACTATCTTCCCATATTTCTCACAAAAGATGTCATACATTTCTTGTACAGATTTGTTGTAAAATAAGGTTCTCCAGTCAATAACTGCAAAAAGCTCATTCATTTTTATGTAATCTCCTTTCGGATAGTTCCTCCTCATGTCCTCAGTGCCTCTACTCTCAGGAAGAATATCTTCAATGATATACTCCATCAACAACACACAGTGGTCACTCTTTCCAATTGGTGGTTCATACTCAATTTTTTCAATATCCAACACATTATCTGTGAACACTAGATCAAGTAGTGATGGCTCATCCCCACCCCTGGCCCTTGTTGGTTCCATTACATGTTGGTGTAGGAAATTCCCTTGTACGCAATCTAGGAATCTTGCCCCGAATGACTCCTCACCACTGTGTGGGTCAAGATTTATCCAATCTATCTCTTTATGATTAAAGTCTCCCATAATCAAAATCCTACATTTTTTTTCCCGTGCCATGTTAACAACTGAGTTTATGACTTCAATAGTACCTGTGTGTGTGTGTGTGTGTGTGTGTGTGTGTGTGTGTGTGTGTGTGTGTGTGTGTGTGTGTGTGTGTGTGTGTGTGTGTGTGTGTGTGGGTGTGTGTGTGCGCGCGCGCGTGTGTACAAATGAACATTTCCCTCTTACATTTACACATTTCGTATTAAGTTAGATATGCACACACAATTTTAGTACATACTTTTGCAACTTTTTTCAATAAATCGATTTAATTTTTTCTTACCTACAATTAATTTTTTTTACCTACAATTGCAGCGGTGTCCTTTCCAAGTTTGCAATTTGTAGCAAAGCTGAATACCTTTTTGTTCATATTACAGCTTCTCCTAACCTCACTCATGGCCTCGTTTTTGCATTTAATTCAAATCAACAGCTATATAGATACTTATAATAATCGAATAAACACATTACCATATGTGAAAACATGAATCATTTTACCCCTGACCGGGACTCGAACCTAACAATCTCTGTACATATTGAAGTTTGAACATATTAACATACAGGTTGGCCCATGGCACCAACCGCCTGCTGCGATACTACAGCTGAAGGGTCTTTTGGACTTAAATGGGACTGTCCAGGACAGTTCGATGTTAAGTCCTCCTTCAGTTACGGTTCTCTTTCTATGCCTACATCAACAACGAATATTTTTAGATATTCGTTACACATGTCTTATTATCCCTTCACATCTGACAAGTTACAATACTCCCCATCTCTGTTTCTCTTTATGTTTTCTTCGTGCCCAGGCCCGATGAGGGTAGATTTACTTTATTTTATTTTTTTGGCCAGTCCTGGTGTCACAATCATAAAAAAAAAAATATTGCTTAATCTCTGCCCAATATCGCACATTTAATGGTGTACTCACTTAAATCTCCCGAGTTCCCAAGGGTTAACAAATCGCAATTTCGATATATTCATTTTGTTTTTTCTCTAGCTTGCAATAATAGAATAACGTTCGATATTTACCATAAACCAATCCAGAGTAAACCGCTTAGCCCAGGAGTACTCAAATGAGAAACTCAGTTCCCAGTAGTAAGGATATTGGTTTCACGCACTGAAGTCAAAGTCGTACGTTCTAAATATAAACTTAATTGTAAATGTAATATGATGATAATAATAATAATAATAATAATAATAATAATAATAATAATAATAATAATAATAATAATAATAATATTATTATTATTATTAATAATAACAATAATTATATATAATATATATATATATATATATATATATATATATATATATATATATATATATATATATATATATATATATATATATATATATATATATATATATATATATATATATATAATAATTATTATCATTATTATTATTATTATTAATATATATATATATATATATATATATATATATATATATATATATATATATATATATATATATATATATATATATATATATATATTATATATATATATATATATATATATATATATATATATATATATATATATATATATATATATATATATATATATATATATATGTATATATATATATATATATATATATATATATATATATATATATATATATATATATATATATATATATATAATAATAATTATTATTATTATTATTATTATATATTTATATATATATATATATATATATATATATATATATATATATATATATATATATATATATATATATATATATATATATATATATATATATATATATATATATATATATATATAAATGCGTGAATGGTGTACAGAGCAAGGGGCATTAGATTTACTTATAGAAGTTTATTCTAGAAATTATTATGGAGGAAAAGGTGAAACTAATAAAAGGGAAGGGTCTTGTGGACTTAAATACATCTGACAAGCCACAATACTCCCCATCTTTGCTTCTCTCTATGTTTTCTTCGTGCCTAGGCCTGATGAATGTAGATTATTATTATTTTTTTTTTTTGCCCATCCTGGTGTCACAATCATAAAAAAAGGGGAAACTTACATCTAACTTAACTGCTTTCGGCCTATCACTGAAAGTATTCAGCATTTCCTTGTAAAGGATCATATCAACGAGAGAGAGAGAGAGAGAGAGAGAGAGAGAGAGAGAGAGAGAGAGAGAGAGAGAGAGAGAGAGAGAGAGAGAGAGAGAGAGAGAGAGAGAGAGAGAGAGAGAGAGAGGAGATTATTTTTATTTTATTAATTTATTGCGCCAAGGCGTCAGACATTACATGAATGCATACAAATAATGCTTCAAATGGATACAAAACCAAGAATAGAACATAGTTTACAGGGAGGTGTACACACTGATAAAACATTGCTGCATACTAACACACAACTCACAGAATGGCAGCACAGAGTACATTATATACAAAAGTAAAGCTCAGAGAAACACAGAATGCACAAACAGAATTATACAGCAACATACAGAAAATCTATGTATAATTCAATATAATTAATGGCCACCAAATTGAGGATAACGAGCAAGAATAACATCAAGGTTGTCATCATTAAGTAAAAATGAGCAGATCTGTATTAAGTTCTGACTTCGTGGTAAAACATCTCTCACTCTGGGGCACTGAAGACAATAGTGGTCAAGAGTGTTAGCATTAGGACGGTCGCATAATTTACAGGAGGTGTACTGTGGCATATCTAGAGTTTGGGAGAGAGAGAGAGAGAGAGAGAGAGAGAGAGAGAGAGAGAGAGAGAGAGAGAGAGAGAGAGAGAGAGAGAGAGAGAGAGAGAGAGAGAGAGAGAGAGAGAGAGAGAGAGAATTATACTTTCCTAAACTCAGTGTAAGCATATTTTCCATACCCCCCAGAAAAATGTAGAAGAGCAAGGGGACACAGTCCAGATTTCTTCAGTAAGGTAAAGAAGAAGAGGATGAGTCTTCAACTTTTTCATGTTTTGGAACCTATTTAAAAGATCTGGACCTTTCCACAACAATGACATATATAAAGTTCCAACAATTGAATAGGGTTAAAAGTGACAAGTATAGTAGATAGAAGAGGGAGGGAGAATGATTGGGGGGGGGGACGGAAGGGGTAGAGTAATAAAGGGTTACAGCAGGGGAAAAAGGAAGGTCTCAGATCAGAGTTTGTTGGGAGGGAGTAGATTAGGTAAGGGAAGGAATAGGAATATAATGTGGGATTAAAAAAGGGGTATTTAGATAGGGTTTACTTGGTAAGGGTATGGACAGGGTATGTAGATAGGATTGGGTGATAGAGATCAATAGGTGGGGTCCACTAGGGGGGTTTGATACTACTAGGTGGGCACAGCCTCCTGGCTAGTACAGTGGTAACGCGCTGGCCTCGCATTCGCGAAGTCGACAGATCGCGCCTCGTCCAGGCAAGAGAGTTTAAGCTGTTTACTGGGAAGGTTACTGTTGTGGCTGGGCACCACAGTGTGGGGGGATTTGGGGCCTGTGCCGGCTGACGACCGCCCTATGGGTCTTCCATGACCCGTTCCACCCATCCGTGTGTGGAAAATCTAAAACAAACAACAACTACTGGGTGGGGATGTAAGGGGAGGGATGTGGTAAAGGAGATGGTCTGAATGTAGGGACCACAGGTGGAGGTTTGTAAGAAGGGGACAGAAGACAACGGGAGTAAATGGTTTTATAGGAGGGCACATATTGTAAGGTGTCACAAGGGGAGGTAAAAGGGTTAGGAAAGGTAAGGGGGTAATAGGAGTTTTAAGAATGGGTACATAAAGAGGGATGCATTAAGGTGAGGGATAATGGAGGGATATTAAGGGAGGGAATGGATGAAAAAGGGAATAATAATGGTCAGTTGAAGCATCACTGGGTTGAGGTGCTTAGGGCTTGTACAGAAAAACAGTTGGGCATCAGTGGGTATGGGGCAACTTATTTAAGGTGATAGGGAATTTCAGGCAGGAGGGAGAGGAAGGGAAGGTGGGAAGGAGACAGAAGGGGGTTCATAAAACAAGGTTTGGGGGTGCATGGATAGGGGAGTGGCATGCCCCATGTATGTGTGGGGTTTATGGGGGGGACATCATTAAGGTCTGGTTTCAATCTAATTAAGGTTACTAAGAGAGATCTTGTCTAATGTCACTCGAACTCCACCTGTAGATTCGACTTCATCCGTACACTGTAGATGAAGAAGTGGTCGACTAGAGAGATTAGCAAGAGTAGTTACAGGTAAGAGGAGGAGGAGGAGGAGGAGGAGGAGGAGGAGGAGGAGAAATAGAGAAGCAAGAAAAGGAAGAGGTTTTACATCTAAACCATACAGAGCACAAGAATATATATATATATATATATATATATATATATATATATATATATATATATATATATATATATATATATATATATATATATATATATATACATATATATATGAATATTTGGAACCTGAAACTTTCAAGGGTTCTAATTCTTCAGTTGGTGTAAAGCTGAGGTATATAATTTTCAGCTGGTGTCTGTCGATGAAGGGTGAGCTCAAATTCTCTTTATCTCATTAAATCATTGATTTGATGAAAAAAAAGTAAATTCAAGAAGAAATAAGTTTTTAATTGAGATATAGAGGTTACTTAAATTGAGGTCTGTAAATTGCATATGTCGTTGTTGATAAAGGTTAAGTTAGTTTAGGTTAGGTTATATTTTCTTAAACTGTTTACATTTTCTAATATTTTGTGAATACTTGTAAAAGATAGATCTTTATTTTCCTGTTGAGGTAAAGATGAGGTTCGTAATCTTTAGCTGGTCGCTGTATAAAAGCCAGGTTACAATATATATATATATATAATATATATATATATATATATATATATATATATATATATATATATATATATATATATATATATATATATATATGTATGTGTGTGTGTGTGTGTGTGTGTGTGTTTTTTTTGTATTTTTTTTTTATTACCTGATTGTGCTTACGGGAAAGAGCCCTGTGTGTGTGTGTGTGTGTGTGTGTGTGTGTGTGTGTGTGTGTGTGTGTGTGGATTTTTTTTTTTTTTACGCACTGCCAGGCGCGTAACAAACGCTAAACGGCTCACCGTACAGGTAACGAAAGGTTAATTGCATCAGGCGCATATGTTGGTGTAGGTAATGCTTCT